>ML850376.1:23566-40446 GCA_009831015.1 Picea engelmannii
GGGAGCTTGTTGAATACCATAAAGAGATTTATTAAGGTGATAAACAAGGATAGAGTCATTTTGGACATAGCCATGACATTGTTCCATGTATATTTATTCTTGCAAATCTCCATGCAAGAAAGAAGATTTAACATCCATCTGATGGACCTCCCATTTATGTGAGGCAGCAAGGGCAAGAACAAGGCGGATGGAATTAATTTTGGCTACAGGGGCAAAGGTTTAATTATATTCAATTCCTTCAACTTGGGAAAATCCTTTGGCAACTAACTGAGGCTTTTGTCGGTCAATACTTCCATCTGAGGTATACTTAGTTATGTATACCCATTTACATTTGACAATTTTTCTTCCTTTTGGAAGAGGTACAAGATCCCAAGTATCATTTTCCATTAAAGAACAATACTCTTCATTCATTATTGTATTCCAAACTGGATTAACTGAAGCTTATCCAAATGTCTCTGGATCATGAGTCTCTGAAACTTGAGCCAAAAGAGAAGAGTGTCATTGGAATTGTGAATGTGTCTGACGTTGATCTGAAGGATCACCGACAGGATCACCAGTTGCTTCTCATGTTGAACGGACCCATCCAGGAAGCGGTGGAGCTAGTGATGGTTCAGGTTAAAAGGACTCATCTAGAGGAAGGTGAGAAGGTAGAGGTGGATTGTCATCATCATTGTCATCATCTGAAAAAGAAACCATAATAGGAACAGAAGAAGGCACAAACGTCGAAGATGGATCATAGGACGAAGAAGGCAGAAATGTCAAATTAGGCTTGCAGGACAAAAGATTTCCATCAAATTTAACATATCTTCTAATAATAATTTCATTACAATGTGGTTGAATAAGTCTATAACCTTTGACATCTTCAGAATAACCAAAAAATATCCACTTCTCACTTTTACGCTGCAATTCTTTCCTTTTCTCAGCAGGAATGTGAGCCCATGCTATACTTCCAAATACACAGAAGTGACTTACATCTAGTTTAATTTTATTCCAAGCTTCTTCCGATGTTATACTTTTAAGAGCCTTTGTGGGAGTGTGATTTAATATGTAATTTGCACATTTGATGGCTTCCCCCCAATACTTTATATTTAATCCCTTAGATTGGATCATACAATTAGCCATTTCTTTTAATGTGTGGTTATTTTTGTTACAATAAAATCCCCCCGCGAACAGGTGGATTCCCTCTTGAACCCTAAATCATTAAGATCAAGACAGAAAGGTGCTAACTTTGGTCACTGACATCCTTTTATACCTAGCTAAACTAATCTATAGAGAAGAGGAAGAAGATATACCTTTTTACGATGTTTGTCCTCACCTAGTCCGAGTTGAGCTCTGATCCCCAAGCTCTTCAAAAAGTCATGCAATCCAATCAAAGACAAAACATGCTTCCTATTCTACTATGATTAATTTGAAACTAGATCTATCCATTAAATACAAGTTCATTAAGGCATACATAATCTTGAAAGAAATAGGCCAATCACATGTATTAATGAGAACTCAATAGAGATATTTACAGACCTTTTATGAAGCTACAACAGCCTCTTCCAGCTTTCCTTGTACAACCCCTTGCTCAAATGATCCACAAACAAAATTACTATGCTTCATTGATTATCTTCCTTATTAGATCATAATTTTGATGCCTTCAATGTCTCCTCTTCCTTATGAGATCATAAGTTAGGTATTTCTCAATTCCTCTCCCATTCACCATGAGGAGGCCTCCTTATATATTCTTGGAGAGGCCTAACCATATTAGATATTCTTGGGATAGGTTTATGATATTTATCCTTTAGTTGTGGATCCTCCCTAAGATCCATCCTTAAAATCATATTCGAATCAAACTAACTCCAGAGATGAAGGGGATTTTTCCTTGATTTTCCTCAACAACCCAATATTTCCTCAAATAGGTCAGTGCTCCTTCAGAATGGGGCACAAAGAGTTGCAAGTCTCCCCCAAAGAAGGGTAAGGAGTGCTAGCACTCCCTGACAGTGGGTAGGGGAGCGTTGCCCTTCAAAAATGACTTTTAAGTGGTATTTTTCATGGTAAAATCTTTGTACTCTTTGTCAAAAGATTTATCCTTCTTAAACCAGTCTTTTAAGTGTTCTTTGTAATGTCGTTTGAGACACGACATAGGCAATATGATAGTATTATGTTTGTGACACTTGCGGCTAAAATGAGACACTTGCGACATTGGTAATGACGACAATAGGTCATCATTGAAGTGAGTAATTTTGATGTGTAACAGATTGCCCCCCAAAGTGCGAAGTTAGAAGATGGAAACTGATGACTGAAGTACTTTGTAGACTTTTTATAGCAAGGGTATGGACTCAAAGAAACTGGTACTTCAAGGTATAGCCTACAACCATCAAACAAATATTATGATATGTTTCAAACCCAAGGCAGGCATACCTATGCTTGAATGATAAAGACTTTCAAGGTATGGCTGCCATAAGATACACTGCAGATCCATAATTATATTGACAAAAAGGGTATAGCCATCAAAGATACAATGTGGATCTATACTTCCATGACATGAACTGATCGTAGCGATGAAAAATACACAGTGGATCTGCGAGACGACAAGAGATAGCCACATACCAATACAAAGTGGATCTATGTGACAGTATATGTGTCAATATTCAAGAGAAACTCTGTCGTAACCTGGGAAAATTACATATCAGAGTAATCACTAAACCCATGGTCTTATTACCGATCATGATGTAGTACGAATCTAACCATGTGAATAGATGTCCTGATGTCGAACATTGCAGAACCCACTTGATTACCGGTCAATGAGGTAAACCATTAACAAGTCTGAGGGAAATCACCATTGATGTCGATGATTCCCAAGGTACCCTAGTACATTCCAACAAATGTGAATAAATGAGTTGAAGTCATTCATGGAATCATCCGATCAGAGGTCAATGATGTAAACCCATTGTCGGACGTGAGGAGGCTTGCCATTGAGGCATGCAGGTCCCAAGGTACTAACTAGTTTCTAAGTCTAGTTCCCAGATAATGTGTTGAAGTCGACAGGAACAGACTCGTTGAAGGAGGGCCTTGATGTATCCCCCATCAACGACATGAAACTAGCATATAGATGTAAATTGGTGGATCAAATGAACATGGACTGACACGGGTATTGAAACAGAAAATTTGTGATGATTGAATCTCGAGGCAGATACTTCCCTTGAACACTGAGGCACAATGGCAGAAACATGACATGGACCAAAACATGATGATGCAGTGGATACTGTGAATTTCTTCGGGTGACCCAAAGGAGTAAGGAAAATCAGAGGATTGGTTCAGTGCAGAGGTTCAGTGGATTAAAATGTGTGCAAAGACAAAGTGTCATGTTCAAGGGTGACTGTAAGAATGACTGGTGATGTTTTCAAAAACTGTTTGGCTTGCTTCCTTCAAAATTCCCCCCCATCCAGATAGACAAGTACCTCTTTTTATTTTAATGAGATCAAGGAGGATAACACATGCTCGATATAACTCACCTTCGGTAAGTCCTTCATCCTATGTTTAATGAACTGGAAGAAGTAAGGGTTTGGTCCCATATGGGCCCTTCAATGTATATTTTTTAACGAGTCCAAAGAAGGTAAACTCGGTGATTTTTCATGTTTAGAGAGTCTGCAAATAACTTAAAGATGACTCCTGCATGGTTGTCCTTTTTGGTAATGTTAGTCTTGTGAGGCCTAAAAAGAGATAAATTATCACTCGAAAGACGCCCTTTCAAACCTTTTAATGAGTGGGAAAGGAAGCAAGATCACTCAACAATCTTTTCATGTTTAGAGAGTCTAAAAAGAGCTTAAAGACGACCCCAGGGGGTTCCTTTTTCATATAACATTTACAAGTTCGAAAAAGTGATAAAAGTATACTCGGTTACATTCTCATGTATTTTCAAGTATGAGAAATAACAAATACTAAGCTCGATATTGGTTTCATTTTTACACAAGCTTGAAACAAAATTAAACTATGCTTGTAAATTCCCAACGTAATTTCCAAAGGTTGGGATACCCATGGATGGTTGGTACTCTGCCCCTAGTTTGAAAAGCTAGCGGCATAACTCCAGAATGATAATCAAAGGCTGGAGACATGCCCCCCCAAGCTTCAAATCATTCACTGACTTTGAGGTTGTCACCAATTTTTGTACTAGATGGAGAAAAAGGATAAGGGTGGATGAAATGAAGGTTCAAATATGAGACCTGACGAAAGAATCGACTTGTTATGAGAGGTATTTGTTTCATTTTTTAATGAGCTTGACATAGGAAAAGAACTATGCTCAAGGCTTCGGGTCCAATCCATAGATTTTTGTTTCATTTTTTAACGATCTTGTTACAGAGAGGAAAACTATGCTCAAGCTATTGTTTCATTTTTTAATGATCTTGCTACAGAGAGGAAAACTATGCTCGTGATGTTGTTTCATTTTTTAACGAGCTTGCCACAGAGAAGAGAAATTATGCTCATGAATTCTTCTTGACCATGGCTTCCAAGAGGATAATTCCCTGGATGGAATACATGTCAAGGGACAAACATCGATCATGGCTTCCAAGAGATCTTCACTAGATGGAAGAGAAGCACTCTGGAAGGAATACATGTCGACGAACTCGATAAGGGTAGGGATATGTGGCTCTAATAGCCCTATCGAAGAGATCACCATTTCAAATACTGGACATAAATCATCAGGAGTTGAAGTGATGGGAGACAACGCCACATAATTGACCTGTGGTGGGGGCGATATTGTCTGTATATAAGAACCATTTAGGGAAGTCATTAAGTTAATGGTTAAGTTAGGGCCAATAAATGAAAGTTGATCAATAGTCACCATTCTTCCATCGTGAGGGAAATATATCACATGAAAAAGAGTGGACACAATAGCTTTCATGGCGTAGACATAATCTCTCCCAAGGAGTAAATCGAAATCCAAGGGGTCTTGGACTACCATAACATCAATAAAGACAGTTTTCCCTACCAAAGTTATGGGAAAATGAGGAAGTATCCCTAAAGGGTGACTGGTTCTTCTGTTAAAAGAGAACAGATTCTGGGTAACTGGCACAAGCTGAGGATAACCTAAATCTTGCCAAGAAATAGAGGACAAAATACTAACAGACGAACCTTCATCTATTAGCGCATGAGGAATGTCCTGACCACAAACCTGTACTGTAATATTGAAAGGAGTGTGAGAGGGAAGACGAGCTCCAATTATCACACCCCAATCAAAAAGGATGGCCTCATTGCTTGGAGGGGGTTTCACGGGATAAGGAGGAATTCCCCCTAGCACGGTAGAGTCTGTATCAACGAGAAAAATGTGGGTAGCATTGGGTTTACTCTCTATCGGGAGTAGGATCGACTGATAATGACATCAAATTGATCGCTTGGTCTTCATTCTCCAAGGGGAGAATGGGATCGACGGATGGGAAGGGATCGACCGCTTGGGTTTCACTCTCTAATGGGAGAGTGGGGTTGACGAGTGGAAATGGATTGACCGCTTGGGTTTCACTCTCTAACGGGAGAGTGGGATCGACCAAGGATGGGATCAGAGCAACCACTTTGTCAACTAGTTCAACTAAGGACGTGACCAGATTGACGACATGATCAACCAGACTGACTGATGAAGGGACCAGAGAAACCACTTTGGCACTCTTCAGAGGAAGAGTGGGATCAATCAATGGAACTGGATTGACCACTTTGGTTTCACTCTTTAGATGAAGATTGGGGCTAATCGATGATGGAATTGGATCAACTACTTGGGTTTGTGGTTCAATCGAGGATGAAACTAGATTGACCACATGATCAACTGTACTGACTGAGGATGGAACTAGATTGACCAGTCCATCAACTAACAATGGGTTGGGGGAAATATTACGATAACCTGTTGGAATTTTAATATTTTCCAAAAGAGAAGCCTCGTCCATACGAGGACAAAAGTGAGATTAACGATCACCTTTGCATAACATGCAAGGAAACTTGACAGGTGTCTTCTTCTTACCAACCTTAACGTCACTAGTTGACGTGATGTCACCAAAATGTCCAACAGGGGCTGATGACGTGGAAGACCAAATTTATAAGACCTTGGTAAGACCAGGGAAATCCCTCAAAACCCTAAATATTTAATATCAAGACAGAAAGGTTCTAACTTTGGTCACTGACATCCTTTTAGACCTAGCTAAACTAATCTATAGAGAAGAGGAAAAAGATGTACCTTTTTACGATGTTTTTCCTTGCCCAGTCCGAGTTGAGCTCTGATCCCCATGCTCTTCAACAAGTCCTACAATCCAATCAAAGACAAAACATGGTTCCTATTCTACTAAGATTAACTTGAAACTAGATCTATCCATTAAAGACAAGTTCATGTAGGCATACATAATATTGAAAGAAACAGGCCAAGCACATGTATTAATGCGAACTCAATAGATATACTTACAGACCTTTGATGAAGCTGCAACAGCCTCTTCCAGCTCTTATTGTCTAACCCTTTTCTCAAATGATCCACAAACAAAATGACTATGCTTCACTGATTATCTTCCTTATGAGATCATAAGTTCGATGCCTTCAATGTCTCCTCTTCCTTATGAGATCATAAGTTAAGTATTTCTTAATTCCTCTCCCTTTCACCATGAGGAGGCCTCCTTATATAGGCTTGGAGAGACCTAACCATATTATATATTCTTGGGATAGGTTGAGGATCTTTCTCCTTCAGTTGTGGATCCTCCCTAAGATCTAGCCTTGACCTCATATTCGAATCAAACTAACTCCATAGATGAAGGGGATTTTTCCCTGATTTTCCTCAACATCCCAAGATTTCCCCAAACATGTCAGCGCTCCCTCGGAATGGGGCATAGAGCGTTGCAATTCTCCCCCAAAGAAGGGTAAGGAGTGTTATCACTCCTTGACAATGGGTAGGGGAGCGTTGCCCTTCAAAAATGACTTTAAGTGGTATTTTTCATGGTAAAATATTTGTACTCTTTGTCAAATGATTTCTCCTTCTTAAACTAGTCTTTGAAGGTGTCTTTTAAGTGTTCTTTGTCATGTCATTTGAGACAGGACATAGGCAATATGAAAGTATGATGTTTGCGACACTTGCGGCCAAAATGCGACACTTGCGACAATGGTAATGACGACAATAGGTCATCATTGAAGTGAGTAATTTTGATGTGTAACACTTTCTCTTAGCAACACCATTTTTTTTTGGTGTATATGGAACAATGTGTTACATTTGGATTCCCTATGTAGTGCAGTAACTTGTAAAATTATTGTTCAGATATTCGCCTCCATTATCTATTCTTAACCTTTGAATTTAATGTCCAGATTGCTTTTCTACAAGGTCCTTGTAGGACAAAAACTTGTCAAAAAAATCGCTCTTATGTTTTAATAAGTAAACCCAAGTACGTGTAGAACAATCATCAATGAAAGTTAAGAAATACTTGCATCGAGAAAAATAAAGAGAAGAAAGTGGACCGCACAAATAACTGTGAACAAGCTGCAAAGGGTCTGAGGCATGCCAAGAGGCACGTTTGTCAAAATTGTCCCGATGATGTTTGTTGAGAAAACAACTGGCACAAACACCATCTCTGCATGAAACAGGAGGAAGACCAGCCACCATCTGTTGATTACATAGTTGATGCAATGGGCGATAGTTTAGATGACCAAACCTCTCATGCCAAAGTTTACTCAAGTCATCGCTATGAGCAAGAAAAAATGATAAAAAAAATGATGACCCAAACTTGTACAACCTGGTAATATCATCAGCAATTCCAGTTGCAAGAACATGCTTAGGATATTTTAGATCCTTGATTATAGCTTGGTGAGGTGAAAACTCCTAAGTGTCTAAATATCCTAACACAACATGGTCCATCTATTGTACTGGTCATCATAGTTTCCCACAGGGTAATATTACTCCTTGACCACATCCATAAAAAAAATCCCAAGTGGGCTCGACCCCAAATATTTCAGACTCGTTTGTGGAATTTTTTTCCCAATAATTTTCCCACCAATGTTTGACATTGGGGAGAGTCTTAAGGAACACAAAGGTGATATTTTCTTTGTCGGAAAAATTCTGAATAGAGAAGTAACCTTCTAGAAAATTTAACTATTTTTCCAAAGCATCTACATAGATCTGACCTTCAAATACAGGAATATAAAAATTAACTTTTACCTTGAATGGGGTAGCTTCTTGTTGACGCTTGAATCCGTTAGGACTGAAACGACAACCTCACGAGGATACATACCTCCCTATGTTTTTATAGAGGTGGTACTCCTATGTTCGAGATTTTTAAGAATGTGGGACTTTTATAGAAGTTCGTCGTGGTAATCAAAGGAAAGTAAAAATATATAAGAAAGAAAAAAGGAAAATGTTTTTTATTTTCTATTAAATAAATTTCCTGAGAGTGGACCAGGAAACACACACATTCATACATTTAAAGCAAATAAAAAAAATTTCCTCACATCCATCATAGTAGGGATAAAGACTTTTGATCACATAAAAAATTAAAAGAAAATGATCTGCATGCATAAGAGAACTTGGATAGAGTGATACATAGGAATATCAAATAAAGATAACGATAGATCAACCTCAAATACTTTATATTCAGAAAACTGGGTTACAAAGTACAGTCGAGATTGTTCCCAAAATAGCTCTCTTGGAATTTCTAAAAAAATGTATAGTTCATTACATATTCTCTTAAATTTAAATGAGTTTTTCATAATGATTGGGATTGGGGATCCCGCGGACCATAAATAAAATATATATAAGAATGAATTTTATATAAAGAATAAAGTGGAAGGTGGAGGAGAGAAAGACCTGGTAAGAAGAAAAAGGAAATTATCGGTCTTTGGTTAAACCTTTCTATTTAAAGAGGTGGAGTAACTGGATGAAGAACTTGATAAAGATAGAAATATGTGATCAATATGAGCTTACTATGATGGTATCTCCTCCTTTTTTACTTGCCCATTGATTTCCTTTTATCGCTTTCATCGACAGTTACAGGAACCGTCTCAACTACCCTTTTCCCTTCATCTGTAATTTTTTCGACAGCTTTTTTAAACCACTCATCGATGTAGCTTCTCATTGGTGCCACGATGATTTCATGCCAAATTTTTATATTAAATATCTCACCTTCCAAGTCCCTTAGATAAATAGAAATATTATGCAAAGCTTCTTCAATATCTTGGTTTTTCATTGAATAGTTGACTAGCCAGTTTTCCACGTCATCTTCACTATACTCAAGAATGACATAGAATTTTTCAAATGATAACCCTTTAAAGATATAAACTTGTTCGTTAAAGGATTTCTTGGTTAAGAACAACGAGTTGAGAATAAATTTGGGGTCTTGGACCTTATTGGTTCTCCCGACTAGCTCTATCTCAGTCAGCCTTTTGAATAATTGTTCTCTCCTAGTTATGGCCTGTATGCATGCTTGGACAATAATATTCAGGTTCCTAACATTTTCCTTCCATCATGCGTTTAGTTGTTTTATCCAGTTCGGAGAAGGGAGATCCCCCTCTCTTCTTATGAACTTTTTCATATTCGATACTTTAAAACCGAAGGGTACAACCGCGTCTAGGTAAAAACCTTCTTCACTTTTCAAAGTTGCATGTAAATATTCATGGAAGGTGTGTGCCCTCGTTCCAAAAGAGACCATGCTCTTTGAAATCTCCCAAGCCTCTATAATTAATTCCATTCTTTTCTTAATGTTCTTCTCCACATATCCCCTGGATGATGTGAGAAGGATTGTCGACCCTTTCAATTTTGTTGCAGGTGTGGTAGGCTTGATCATTGCTAAAGGACTAGCAATTACTCGAAGAGGCCTTAAATATTCCTCCAATTATTTGATTCTTTCCTTTAACCTGACATTCTCTGCTTCAAGGCCTCCAATATAATTATCTATATCATCTCTAGTTGCTCATTGAATTTGGGAAATTTGGGAAGGCTTCATGTTTCGTAGGTTGATCTATGAATGATATTTCCCATTTTTATTTTTACATCTATTTTCTCAATAATTAAATTTTTGGACTTGTTGTCAAAAACAATGCTCTGAAACACAAAATACTCTTCCTCATCGAAGGTCTCGCTCTCAATTATCTCCATCATAGGATTCTGGTGATCCATGTTCTCTGGTTGATCAACGTTGGGGAACACCTTTTCAATGTCAATATCGAGTTCCATATCCTCGAGGGAGATGTCATGGATGTCTCTTTTGAGTCGAGGTCCCTCCTCTTCTTACACAATTTTTTTTATATTCTTCCTTAAGAGAATCTTGTGGGAGCTTTCAAACTTTCCCAAAGAAGAGTTCTTATCTCGTCCTTCGCCTAAAGAACTGTGGGTTACTTTCTTAATTTGGTGGGCCATTGGATCACTTCTTTGATATGTTGTACTCTTTGGAGTGACAATTGGGGATTGGGCACTCTTCTCACCCGAACCTTTTCCTCTTTGTTTGTACGACTCATTAGTGTTAAGTATCGTTTTCAGGTCACCATCATCACGAGCATAATTTCCTGACATTATCTCCCTCTTATTTCAAAATAGCATTAATAAAATAATTGTTGAAACCAACTCACAGTAGATGTTCTACAAATATTTCTCTAGGGTCAAACCCTTTTACTCTTTCAACATATTTTAGATTCAGGTTGTGGAAATGGCCTGCGAATTCATCAATCTTGTTCATATTTCTTAATATGAAGTCCCCAACTTTCCAAGGTAGAGGTATGAATTATTTTTTTCTCTTTTCATGGAAAAAATGCAACCAGTAGTCGTATTGCCTTGCTATTTCAGTAATAAACATTGTGTCAGATATGTGGCATGGAAGGAAGGAAGGATTTTCCTTGGAACCAAAAATCCTTATAACATTATAATTCTCCATTTGTTCCAGTGTCCCCTTCCTATACAATAACGTACTTGCTTGGTCAGACATCAGGGGAGTGCCCTTTCCAAACAGCAAGCCCTTAAAAACTGAGACAAAATCATTAAAAACTTCATAAAAATGTTGGGAGGCTTTGTGCCTCCATAATGTTTGATACCAGAAGGTTACTGGGTCGAATTCACAGCTTACCTTCTTACACACAGATAATCTCGGGAATTGACAACAATGTGCTATTGTGAAAACCAAATAAGATGACATAAATAATTTCTTATCCTTCTTGTATTGAGACAATTGGGAAGACATTTCAATGGAAATCAACTTGCCCCAATCGAATATGTCATGTTCTTTGACGGTAAAATACAGAATGTAAAGGATCATGCGGGAGATGTTGGTTGTATTTTCTTGTCATGTTATCCTCGTAAGCCAAACAATCTCCTGGAAAGGATTTTTAAATGAGCTAACCTGCAATCTAGTGATGTCCTCGGGGACGACCGTTGGGTTCTCCAGGAATTCAAGTAAGAGGTCTAATCCATTTTCATGCTTCTTTAATAATTCTCTGCAATCTTCACCTTTGAAGGTAAGCATTGGATCGGGAAGTATCAAAATCTTACGAAATACCTGAGGCGACAGAGATACAGGGGAATGGTCCCACAACTGAATGGTCCGCTGGCTTGGAATATATCTCTCAGCGCACTAGGTGACCAACTCCTTATAGTCAAATACTTCTGGAACACAACCTGCACGCGCAATTCCAGACATCCAGATCACTTCCTTCTAGGAAGAAGGGGGTGAGTAGTAGAAATATGCTCTGGACCATTGAAATCTCTGCTCCTCACGCCCAAAAATATTCAATGTATCTCCATAGAACTGTCGTCTAGTTGTTGCCATAAGTTGACGAGAATGTTCCTTTTATCCAGATAATGTTTAAAATTAATGCTTGAGGAGGATAATATAATCCTCCATAAATCCTGGTTTAATGTGTTTTAATAGGATATCTCCTCAATCCCTTCGCTTATTAATGACAATCCTTTCGAACCTGCATGATGAGTTGTTAGTATTCAAATCATAGTAAATGTGCATTTGGAAGAGTGCGAGGGTGACAGGGACGAACGGGAGTGAAATATGATTTAAGGCTTTTGTGAACCCAGGAACCAGGGAATCCGTGACAACAGAAGGTGAAAAATTGACTAAGTATAGAATTGCGTGATGGTCAGACAAACTCATTGTAGGAGGAATGAAACTTGAAATTTCAGGGAGTTCGAGGGTAAAAATTTAGATCGCGGAACTTTTGGATGAAAAATGTATATCATGGAACATGGGGTGTGTATTACAAGGAAAATCTCTCTGTGGCTAGGGTAAACCACAACAGACAAAAATGACTACAGAAATCAACTCTCTTCTCAAGTATGTTATGAAAACAAATATTCTAGCAATACAAGATAAAATTCCTACCTCGTCCAGATGTTCGATGAATTCCATCGTTGAGCAATTGACCCAAAGCATTATACCTGCAACTAGTCCTCAACAACCAATCAAAGAAAGCATATGGTGATAATAAATTATGTTAGCACATTCAATAGCATAATCCATTAATAAATATGACAAATACGCCCATGGAATAATAATTCAAATATTTGCAATATATCAATTGGACAGGAAAAGAGTATTTCTATTAATATATGATAAGCATAAGTGGAAATGTTGCAAACTTCTGTGTCGGCATGATTCAGAACCAAGAAACTAATTTCCTTCCAGTTGGGCCTCCACCACTTCAATCCTCCACCAAAGGCAAGCTCATAAAAGAGAAACAATGAGGTTCTCAATCAATAAGGGAAGAGATTAGGGGTTGAACACTGTGTTCAAACTTAAAGGACAAAGGGATGCAGACTCAATATGAAGTAAATAATTTCTCTAGAGTAACTTTGTTCTCAAAGTTGAATTCTTTCTCCTCTTTCCATAGCTCAGAATTGGCCCATTTATAGCCTTCAAAATGGAACTGAAGGGTCTAGTCAGAACATTTCTAGTATATGGAAGACCAAGGATCATATATCTCCTGTCGTGACATGGAAACTCGACATTATTTTTCATTTTCTGGCACAAATCTCGATGTACACCGGCTATAGTGGTCCAACCTACATATACTCATGTTGTATAGTAGTCAAGATGCGTGCATGTGGGAAAATATGTATTTTTATCTCTGGATTTTAAAAATAGGGATGATAAGTCTGCATAGGGAAATGGAAAAAGGCCTTTTGTGAAAGATTGCATAGGGTGAGGCAAATCTTGCTATAACAAATTCCCCCTAATGTGTGAGGTTAGAGGAGTATCTACGATGGCCGAAATACATTATAAATAACCAAGAAGTGGAGTGATGGGGAACCAGATGGAAGAACTAGTTGCTTATTACATTATGTACTAACTTTGTGTACATGGCTGCCAATAGAATTACACTGCAGATCCATGTGAAAATATAACAAACAACTGTCCATGGCCATGAATAGGAAAATACAAATGTGGTTACATGCCAATAGTTGTCATAGTCATGAACAAGACCCAGTAGAACCGGTCTCAAAACCAATATGAAGATATATGTATACAATGGAGTACAATCCGATCTCCCATGATCACTGAAGTCATACAAGAACTGGTCCAATGAAAAGGAAGCAACAGATCAGAAAAGTTGTGGCCACATACTGATGTCTTCAAGTCTTCTACACAATCCTCCAAGGGTGAAATTCTACATCATGTGAATAAAGGAGTTGAGGTCGAACACAATGAGACATCGTTCGATTACCAGTCATTGAGGTATACCATTAAAAAACGCGAGACAACCTACCAATAATGAAATTAGGTATCAAGGCACCGAGTACATTCTTACAAGTGTGAATAAAGGAGTCGGTGTCAAACACCTAAAGAATCCATCGATCAGGAGACATTTATGTATTCCCAATTTTCGATGGTGAGAGAGCAAGCCACTAATGATTGCAAGCCTCAAGGTACTCATAAGACTCTAGGTCTCGTTTCTAGAATAGATGAGATGAATTCGATGGAAGGAGACCTGCTTAAAGGAGATCATTAAGGAATCTCTCATCACTGAGCACGAGGTACAAAGAAGGAGCTTCATGATTTGGTGGAAATCATAAAAAGAACATGTTCACGAACCAACGACCCTATGTGTCTTTCTTGTGTGCCAAGTGCAAGCGGTACACGAAAAAGACCCTTCGAATAATAGCCAATGATGAAAATTGTTGACAAAGGAAAGGAAACCACCAATAAGGCTAATGGAATCCAAGACATTGCATGAATCCCAATGTGTGAATAGATGTTATGTCGTCGAACACAAGGGAAACCACCCAGTCAACGACCAATGATGAAGTGTTGATTGTTGGGTTCAAGATTTCCTACCAATGATGAAAGTAGGACGAGGGTACATGATAAGACTGCAGTATCATGTGATTCTGAGAAAAAATGAGGGTATGGATGACATGCAAAGTCAAGAGTTCTGAGAAGTGGCCAACACAGATTGATAGAATTCCTTTGAACAAGAGCATGAGACATGTGGAAGACTCTGGCAGCATAGAATCAATGATGAAACCATGAGATGCAGGACACATCAATGAAATTCTCTATAGGGACTGGAAGAGTAACCAGTCGATAGAGAAGTCTCTGTAACGAGCTTAGCTTCCTAAGGCCATGCTAATCCAAAAATTATGATGACGAATGGACTTAATAACTTTGTGCTTTGTTCAATGGTGACACGACTGCTGCCAATATAAGATAATACTCCCTTCCCGCCCGTCTTTTTTTGTTTTTTCATAGACAAATGAATGCTATGATACAGAGGAGGAAACAAGTGTCGCAAGCAAGAAAAACTAGTTCCAGTAGTGGAACATACCTATGCTCAATGCAAGGAGATGCATGTGGGAGATGGAAACTCGGGGGAATGTTCCCTCCTAGGTATAGGGTGTCAAATTGAGAAGGATATTAATGAGGCTCTGCTTGGTTGAGGATGCAAAAACAAATTGAGGAAAACAGTTTATAACGCAAAGCGATAGGCTCAATACTGCAAGAAAGAGCATGAGATGCAATCACATCTTAACGCCAACAAATTTTTCTTTTTTATGAATTTTAGTCTACTTGGTGTGAAAAAGGGATAAACTTGTGCCAAATAGACGTCCTTTCAAATCCAATTTACGAGTGTTAAAGAGACAATTTCACTCAGCAATATTTTCTCCTTTTGAAAATGAGTCGGAAAAGAGCTTAACTAAGACTCACGACCCTTCAAGTCCAATTTAACGAGTGTGAAAAGGACAACTCACTCGACAATATTTCGACAATATTTTCATTTTTTAGACGAGTCGGAAAAGATCTTAACTGAGACTAGTTTAGGTGCTTCTAGGCGGCAATTCACGGGGGAGGCCAAGGCTCCCGTGTTGGACTTCTGTGGAATGTTAGTATATTACGAATAGTTGACATAATTATGGGAAAACCCAAAGCTCTCAAAGTCATGGAGGATAAAGTGCTAGCGGAGGTTATTGTCTCCGTGATATATCGGATAATGTCTCTTACTTTAAAGGAAATAGGCGGAGGCATTGGATACCCAAAAATAACATCCCAATCAAAGGGAACTTCTCCAGGACTTGGAGGGAGAGTACTCAGTGAGAGTAAAATTCTCTCTTGTTCAGAAGGTGCAGAATCATAAATGCTAATGACATGGTATAGAAGGTATAGAAATAGAATTAGAAAAGAGAGATCAACCAAAAATTGCATCGGTGCGACCACTTCTTCGACCATTGGTTGAATAGGATGTGAGACAACAAGGTCAAGAGACGCATCACCTCCAAAACTATGAGTGGTGTCGGTCAAATATTACATCAACACGACTTTTGGTTGAACAGGATACAAGACAAAAAGTTCAAAGCATGCATCAACCCCTAAAGGAAGAGGGGTGTCAGCCAAATATTGCATCAGCACGACTGTTGTATCAACTAAAGAAGGAACAAAGTGTGTGGAAACCATAGACGACTCCATACCTGAAAGGCCCTCAAGTGAGAACCATGCTTCTGATATCCTGGCAGTAGCAGGACACAAATGAGTAAGGTGATTTCCTTTTCAAGTCTTGCAAAGGAATCTGGATTTACGTCTGATACGTCTAGGCTTCTCAATCGTATGAATTCCCCCAGCATGAATTTCATTGGTTGGTGACAAACCTTCAACATGACTAGCGGAAGTTGATGATGAATCCCCAACATGACTAGGAGAGGTTGGTGATGGAAGTACAGTGTGACTAGTGATGACTACACTTGTCCCCCCTGTTAGCACTCCGTAAATCTATTTGGCTGATAAACAAATGACGAAGGTAACCTTTTCAACCAAATTTGAGACTCGAAACTAGCCTTTCGGATCTGGAGAGGGCTCTCTCAAAAATGGCGCGGTCTCCGCGCAGGATATGACTTTGGAAACAATGGCTAGATTTAAACACCTTTAAGATAATGGGTTCTGGTTATATTGGCACAAGAAAGTGAAACGTGGGCTACAGAGTCGATTTGAGGAAATGACAGAGATAAATGACTCAGTGACTGGACTTGAGAAAATAAGTCTAGGAGAGCGATGGAATTCAATGTAAAACCTTAATGTGTGGTGGGAGAAATTACAGGAAGTAACTCAAGAGCGCCACTGCAGGTGAATTTGGAGTTAGCTTTGGAGGAAAATGTTTTGTCTAAGTGGCACGGAAAAGGGGCGTTGTGCAGCGAATCCGCAGGTTCGAAAATTCATTCTGAAATAGACAGTAAAATATATGAAATAAAGATGACTGGAAAGAACATACTTAAAGAAAGAGGCACAATACATCCAACTATCACAACTAGAATCTTTTCATCAAGTCACAGGACCTTTGCATTAAATTTTGGTCAAAACTCATATTACACATAATAGTTATCGTCCACCAAAATTGCCAACCAACCTAGCTTACATCGAAAAGAAGAAATATATAAACAAGGGCATCGCTTGGGCTACCCT
>ML850377.1:8818-32006 GCA_009831015.1 Picea engelmannii
CCATCATTCTACTTCTACTTCAGGGTGGCAGGATGGGGCAAGGACAGGTGGTTGTAGCCACCTTCCGGTTGTAGCCGGAGAACATTGGGGGTTTTAGCCTCCTTCTGGTTGTAGCCAGAGATTTGGGGAGTTGGAGCTTCCCTTAGGTTGTAGCCTGAGAAACTAGGGGGTTGGAACCTCCTTCCAGTTGCAGTTGGAAAACAAAGGAAGTTGGTGCTTCCAATGAATGTAATTCTTCAAGACATATAAGAAAAAACATTCCATGCTTTTCTCCCGATTTGGGTTTCCACGTAAAACATTGGTGTACTGTGTATGTGTGTGATTGTTTGTTTATTACTGCTCATTATTGGATAATAATTCTACATTGATATAACATTTGAAGAAAAAGGATTATAATTACGTTATTACTGATTCACCCCCCCCCTCTCAGTAATCCAATAGGAAACCCTCTTTTATGAGGGAAATGTATTACGGCTTTGTATCATGGCTAATATTGTATTCTGAGTGAGTAGATTGTGAGAGAAAGAAAATGAATTACAATGTGCGTGTTGTAGATTGTATCGCTTCATTTGATGTATAATAATAAAGGAAGGTCCTAGAAATTTATTTGGTGGACGTAACCCACATTGGGTGAACCACATATATATGTGTCTCTATTGTATTGTGTATATTCTGTGTTTTATTTCTGCATTTGTTTTATTTTATTGCTTCACGATCCTATTTTTCTAACAGATGTTATCTTCGATGAGGATGCATCATTCAACAATTCAAGGAAGTGTCGTGCATGAAGACCATGATGAAGAACCTGTAGCTCCAATAGTTGTAGACACGAGAAATGATATTGTACCAAAAGCACATGATATAGTAGATCATGACATGTAAGAGCCACAAAGGCCCACAGATCCACCTAGAGGAAAGAAGAGGCCAGCTTAGGCCTGTGAGATTATACATGATGTAGAAAAATACAGTGCTCCGGAAGGAACTTATAAAGAAAGAAAGAAACCAAAACCATATTCTAGTTATGTGTCACTCCTTAGTGATATTATTGATGCAAATCCTACATGTTATGAAGAGAATACAAAAAGGAAGGAATGGAAGGATGTCATGATTGAAGAGTACCAATCCATTTGGAATAATGATGTTTTGGATGTGGTTCTAATACCATGAGAGAAATCAGTTGTGAGATCAAAATTTATTTACAAAATAAAGCATGCAACATATGGTAGTATTGATGGGCCACTAGGAAGGGTGTACCCCTTCCTTGGCCAACTACTAGAAACTTCTATTGTAATATGATCTCGACAGTCCGAGAAGCCAAGCGTTCTAAAAGAATGTACTATGTTAATTTTTTATCCATGTTAGTGATAGTTATTTTATATATTTGTAATAAATTCTTTGTCAATATAGTAAGCAAGAATATGTCTAAATAAATGGTTAGTCAGTTTGTGTCAGTTCTTTTATGTGGGAAACTTCTCTTTCTAGTCTGAATGCACAGAGAGTCACAAAAAATAAAAGAAACAATCACTTTTGTAAGTAGTCACCCTGCATTATAAAAGGGGACATTTTTCTCTAATACATTTCATGAAGTTATTATGAATATTCACGTCTCTATTTTTCTGTGTGTAATAATTTTTTGTTGTGTGAGTGTTTGAGATCGATGCGCACCATAGGAATTGGTGTGCCCTCTCTTGTGATCATGATTTGAGTGTTGCGTGGGTGTTTTTGTGAAGGAAATGCGCATTGGTTAAACTAATGCACCCTCATCTATTATCCCCTTCATTTGGTTTTTTGGGGGGCATTTTGGGGAGCAATGCAAATTGGCAAAAGGAAGGCACATCTCTCTCTCAGTGAAGTCATTGGTATTGAAAGTTCCCTCCACAAAACTGATTCACCCTCTATTAAATTGAGTCTCCCTTGCTGAGTGCGCCCTCCAATTAGATAAATTGTTATCATAGCATTTTCCTTGGGGAATTTTCCACACACAGAGAAGAAGGAGAAGACCGAGCTTCATCCACCAGATTCACAAAATGATTTTTTTTTTTTTGGAAACTTCAACTCTTTCCTCATTCTCTTGATGAGAGCGTCCTAATAGCCCTGCTCAGGGTTCTTTTGCGCCTTTTCATTGGTATATCAGTGTGCCCTTCTTAGGTTTAATCTCACACCATCCTCAGGGTCTCTTCCATGCTTGCACACCATGCGGCCTCGAAGAGAAATATCCAATGGGCAATCTAGGGCAACCACATCAACTCCCGTTGAAGAATTGGTGCTAGCTCTCCATGAACTAATTCAACTCCAACAACTGCAGACTCCAACAACCATGCATTTGGACACCCATTTTTAGTTACCCAAGTTTGTCGGACAAATGAATCTTGAGACAAACGATTCTTGGATCCGTAGCCTATCCACATACTTCAAGACTTCCCTCGAGATGGAAGAATCCACCAAATTGCAGATATCCAACCTCCAGATCGAAGGAATAACACAAACTTGATGGGACACACAATTGGAAAGATTTGAATTGATCGTGGATCTTAGTACACTGCCTTCTTCAAAAAATGGTCGTATTGATTCTTGGGATGTGTTCTATCACACATTACAGGAACGCTTCTACCCTCCAGGCTATCTTCATAATCTTCTCACCAAGTGGTTGCAACTATGCCAACTTTCCACTTAGTCAGTTCAAGGATACATCGATGTCTTCTTCAAGTTGTGTATCCAGCTCCATATCAATGAGCCAAACGAGGTATTAATAATTAAGTTTAATTACGGTCTCTTGTTACCTCTCTGATGGGAGGTAGATCGTTTGGACAATGCTTCTATGGACAAGGATTTCTTACGAGATTTGGTCGTAGAACATAAGGTAGTCCCTCACATATGATATATTCCAAATATAACCTAGGATTACAACCCACCTCCTTCTCATCCTCAATATTATCCTTCTTCCTCGTTGGCGAACAAAAATGTAGTTTGGTGTAATTTTCACAAGACCAACTCTCGTAGATCTGTCGACTATTGAGCCATTAAAAATATATGCCCTCATCAAACCTTGTTTGCAGAGGTCACACCCACTGAGTATCCCCAACAAATAGAATTAATCTCTCTCACCAACCCCACCAAAGCCGACCCATCCCTCATTCGCATGACTATGCCTGAACCGGGTCGCACTAACGTTCCCCTCTTTACGTATAAGTGTCAAATTAAACATGAACTCGTTAGTCTCATTTTGGAAAATGGCAGCCAAAAGAATCTAGTCTCCCAAGACTTAGTCCAACATCTGCAACTTCCCACCACTCCCCACCCAGATCCATATCAACTTGGCTTGGTACAAAAGGGAGGACCTCACATCACTATCGCCCGATGTTGTGCCATAACTTTTTCCATTGGCCCCTTCTGTGACACCATGGTCTGCGATGTTTCACCTTTATACTTTGTTGACCTCTTATTGGGTATCCCATACCAACAAGACCGATAAACCATGTACCATGCCGAATCCCATCAGTACAATATTCAACATGAAGGACGCACCTATGTGCTTACTTCAACACCTCACACTCCCCCCCGAACAAGTGATGTGTTACAATATGGTTTGATTATTTTTGTAGATAATATTTCCGAGTCTTGGGTAGTAGATTCAGGGGCTTCATTTCATGCCACACCCCATAGGAAACATTTTCTATATTATGTTCAAGGTGATTTTGGACAGGTTCATTTGGGAGATGATGCACCATGCAAAATATTTGGAATGGGAAAAGTAAAAATAAAGCAAAGCAATGGAAACCAATGGTTGTTGAAAGAGGTAAGACATGTTCCAGATCTAAGTAAAAATCTAATTTCAACAGGGCAGTTGACAAGTGAAGTTTTTATATCCATATTTACAGATAAGGTGTGGAAGGTCACCAAAGGATCATTGGTGATAACAAAAGGAGAGAAGGTAGGTACATTATATTTATGTACTAGTAATATTGACTCTTCTATCTATTTATCTTCTACAGGAGTGGATACAACATTGTGGCATCATAGGCTTGGACACATGAGTGAGAAGGGGATGCAGATACTTCACAAAATAAATTTTTTTTCATATCTTAAACAAATTGATTTGGATTTCTATGAGCATTGTGTTTATGGAAAACATAAGAGAGTCAAATTTCTCAGAGTCAGAAAAGAAAAGAAGAGAGAAAGGTTAGAGCTTGTGCATACATATGTATGGGGACTAAATCAGGTATCATCTCTTGGTGTCTCTTGTTATTATGTTACTTTTATTGATGATGCAACTATAAAAACTTGGGTTTATTGCATTCGACAAAAATATAATGTTTTTGATACTTTTAAGAAATAGAAAGCTTTGGTTGAGAATGAGATAGGAAAAAGGTTGAAGTGTCTCAGATTAGACAATGGAGGTGAATATTGCAACAAGGAGTCTGATGATTACTATTCATACCATGGGATTCGTAGAGAGAAGATAGTTCTAGGAACACCACAAGAAAATGGTGTGTCAGAAAGGATCAATAGGACAATCATGGAGCATGCAAGGAGTATGAGATTGCATGCTAGTTTTCCCTTACAGTTATGGGTATATGTTGTAGTTATTGTTGTTTACTTAATAAACATAGGACCTTCAATCTCTTTGGATGGTGGAATTCCAAAGGAGGCTTGGACATGTAAAAATGTAAACTATTCCTTTTTGAAGACTTTCGGTTGTGAAGCATTTTCCCATATTGATAAAGAAAATAGAAAAAAGCCTGAGGTAAAATCCAAGAAGTGTACCTTTATTGGATACGGTGTTAATGATTTTCATTACCGCTTATGGGATTATGAAAATAACAAAATCATTAGGAGTAGAGATATCATATTCAATGAGAAGGTCATGTATAAAGATCAATTGCAGGGAAAGATACAAAAAAAATAAAAACCAGAATACACAGTTCTTGATGAGATCATTGAATTTTTTTTTCCAAAGGAACCAGAAAATCAAAATGTACAACAACAGGAGAAGCAAGTACCTCAAACTCATGCAAGTGTTGTTAGAATATCTACCAGGTTAAGTAGACCCCCTGAACAATACTCTCCTTCATTGTATTATTTATTGTTGATTGATTCTGGTGAACCAGAATGTTATGAAGAGGCAATGCAGGTAGACACCAACAAGAAGTGGGAGCAAGGAATGAAAGAGGAAATGGATTCCCTGGTAAATAACCAGACTTGAGATTTGGTTCAGTTTCCTGTAGGAAAAATATCATTATAGAATAAATGGGTTTACAGGTTGAAGGAAGAAGATGGAGGCAAAAAGTGTTACAAGGCTAGACTTGTTGTAAAGGGGTTTGCACAAAAGAAAGGTATAGATTTTGATGAAATATTTTCTCATGTTTTTAAAATGAATTCAATTAGGACTATTTTAAGTCTTGTGGTAGTATAAGATTTAAATCTTGAACAAATAGATGTAAAAACAATTTTTTCTCCATGGGGATTTGGAGGAAGAGATTTATATGCACCAGCCATGGGGGCGTGAGGTCAAAGGGAAGGGGAATTTGGTATGCAGGTTGAAGAAGATCTTGTATGGCCTAAATAAAGATACAAGGCAGTGGTATTTGAAGTTTGATAGGTTTATGAAAGAACAAGGTTATAATAGATGTCATTCTGATCACTGTGTTTATTTTAAAAGGCTAGAAAATGGAATCTATATTATCTTGCTATTGTATGTAGATGGCATGCTTGTTTCAGGGTCTAATATGTAGGATATAAATGTGCTCAAGAAGAAATTAGATAATTCATTTGCGATGAAGGATTTGGGTGCTGCAAAGTAAATCCTTGGTATGAGAATAACAAGAGACATGAAAAATCACAAATTGACATTGTCTGAGGGTGAGTACATAGAGAAGGTGTTGGAGAGGTTTAGAATGGAAAATGCAAAACCAGTTAGTACACCTTTGGCCAACCATTTCAAATTAACTAAGGTAATGTGTCCCAAGACATAGGAGGATATATAATACATGTCTAGGGTCCCTTATTCATCAGCAGTTGACAGTTTGATGTATGCGATGGTTTTCACAAGACTAGATATTGCACATGCAGTGGGAGTTGTGAGCAGGAATATGAACAATCCAGTTTAAGAACATTGGGAGGAAGTAAAGTGGATTCTCAGGTATTTGAGAGGTAATTCTACTCATTCATTATGTTTTGAAGGTTCATACATTGTTCTATAGGGATATGTTTATTCAGATATGGTAGGTGATAAAGATAGCAGGAGGAGCACCGTAGGGTATGTTTCTACTGTAGGTGGAACATCAGTAAGTTGGATTTTGAAACTGCAAAAGGTTGTTTCTCTTTCAACAATAGAAGCAGAGTATGTTGCTTCTAGAGAGGCTAGTAAAGAAATGATTTGGTTACATAGGTTTATGGAGGAATGGGGAAAGAAGAAAGAGAATAGTAGGTTGTATTGTGACAGTGAGAGTGCCATTCATCTTGCAAAGAACTCAACCTTCCATTCGAAGACTAAGAATATACATCTCATGTACCATTTCATATGATCCGTCTTGGAAGATGGACATTTGAAGTTGGAAAAGATACACACTAGCCTTAATCGCGCAGACATGTTAACTAAGGGAGTAACCAGGGATAAACTGAGTTCCTGCTCAGTTTCAGTTGGTCTTCAAGCATAAAGATGAAGATCGGAAATTTTCTAGTTCCAAGAAGGATCATAGTTCAGCAGATACAACAATAATGGAGTTGTTGAGATTAGTCTCCAAGTGGGAGATTGTTGATTGTGGAGCCTGATTATCTTCTTGATTCATAGGTATTTGTTTTCAACCGTTTTTATACCCCATGAAGACTTTACACCCCAAAATAATGTACACTCCTCCACTCGGGGGAGTGAAGGGGGGGGGGGAGGTTTACCCCCCTGCGGGGTCCAGAGGCAAGTGGGGCCCCTTGTAAATGTATATTGTAATTTCATAGTAAAACTAGAATGTTCATTATAAGGTCACATATATGAAGGTAGAAGTTATGTTAGGGTTTTTTTCCCTAGAAGGAAACCCTATTTTATGAGGGAAATGTATTATGGCTATGTATCATGGCTAATATTGTATTCTGAGCGAAGAGACCGTGAGAGAAAGAAGAGGAAGTTACAATGGGTGTGTTGTAGGTTGTATTGCTTCATTTGCTGGATAATAATAAAGAAAGGACCTGGAAATTTCTTTGGTGGATGTACCCCACACTGGGTGAACCACATATATATGTGTCTCTATTGTATTGTGTATATTCTGTGTTTTATTTCCACATTTGTTTTATTTTATTGCTCCGTGATCCTATTTTTCTAATATCTTCGATGAGGATGCAACATTCAACAATTCAAGGAAGTGTCGTACACGAAGACCATGATGAAGAACCCATAGCTCCAAGAGTTGCAGACAAGAGAAATGATATTGTACCAGAAGAACATGATATAGTAGATCATGACATGGAAGTGACACAAAGACCCACATATCCACCCAGAGGAAAGAAGAGGCCGGCTTGGGCCTATGAGATTATACATGATGCAGAAAAATACGGTGCTCCAGAAGGAATGTACATAGAATTAAAGAATCCAAAACCATATTCTAGTTATGTGGCACTCCTTAGTGATATTATTGATGCAGATCCTACATGTTATGAAGAGGATGCAGAAAAGAAGGAATGGGAGGATTCCATGATTGAAGAGTACCAATCCATTTTGAATAATGATGTTTGGGATGTGGTTCCAATACCATGAGAGAAATCAATTGTAAGATCAAAATGGATTTACAAAATAAAGCATGCAACATATGGCAGTATTGATGGGCCACTAGGAAGGGTGTCCCCCTTCCTTGGCCAACTAGTAGAAACTTCTTTGTAATCTGATCTCAACAGTCCGAGAAGAAATGTGTTCTAAAAGAATGTACTATGTTAATTTATGATCTGTGTAAGTGATAGTCAGTTTATATATTTGTAGTAAATCATTTGCCAATATAGTAAGCAAGGATATGTATAAATAAATGGTTAGTCAGTTTGTGTCAGTTCTTTGTTGTGGGAAACTTCTCTCACCAGTCTGAACGCACAGAGAGTCACAAAAAATAAAAGAAACAATAAATTTTGTAAGAAGTTGCCCTGCGTTATTAAAGGGGACATTTTTCTCTAATACATTTGATGAATTTCTTTTGAATCTTCTCGTCTCTCTTTTTCTGCATGTAATAATTTTCTGTTGTGTGAGTGTTTGAGATCGCTGCGCACCATAGGAACTGGAGTGCCCTCTCTTGTGATCATGATTTGAGTGTTGCATGGGAGTTTTTGTGAAGGCAATGCACATTGGTTAAACCCGTGCACCCTCATCTATTCTCCCGTTCATTTAGTTTTTTGGGGGGGAGTTTTTGGGAGTAATGCGAATTGGAAAAATGAAGGCACATCTCTCTCTTTTAGTGAAGTTGTTGGTATTGAAAACGCCCTCCACAAAACTGATGCACCCTCTATTAAATTGACTTTCCCTTGCTGAGTGCACCCTCCAATCAGATCAATTGGTATCCGAGCCTTTTCCTTGAGGAAATTTCTGCACATAGAGAAGAAGGAGAAGACCGAGCTTCATCCACCAGATTCACAAAATGATTCATTTTTGGGGGAACTTCATCTCTTTCCTCATGCTCTTGCTCAAAGCATCCTAATCACCTTTCTCAGGGTTCTTTTGTGCTTTTGCATTGGTGCATCGGTGTGCCCTTCTCAAGTTTAATCTCATGCCCTCCTCGGGGTTTCTTCCATGCTTGGAGACCATGCCGCCTCAAAGAGAAGTATCTAGTGAGGAGTGTTCACGATTAAAATCACAACAAGGATTTCACCCACAAAGTATTGCTAAAGCCTATTATTTAGACTATGTTAATGATATATAATTCTAGTAGGTGGGACCCCCTTGTAGACTGAAGGCTCAGAGATAGTCTTATCACACATTTTATGATGTTGTTTCGATGTTGCTTATAGGATTCTACATGATTGATGATGAATTTTTGGTTTCGTTTGCGACATAATGGCATATGGATAATGCATTTTATGTGTTAATTTCATTATTCTAAGCTCTAAATTCCATGTTATGAATGGCTTATATTTACTATTGTTAAATTTGATATAGTCTCCATGATTCATTACCCGTCACACCTGCACAAGCCACATGTTAGTAACAACAAGAAACAAGAGCAATGGAAAGAAACTTATAATAAAAAAATCCAAGAAAGGGAACTATACTATATTATGCTATACTATGAGCAAAAATGAATTAGTGTTAGTCCTAACTAGCAATGTTAGTGGCTATACGAATTATATTTCAGTTATATTGGGCGCATTTGATATATGTTATAGTATGTTTAGGGAAATGGTTAATATGGATTGGTGTGGTGCAATTGGCAAGCAATATGTGCAAGTTTCGATGCATGGATTTAATGGCATGGGGTTAATGGTATTGTTTTGGCTAGCTAGCATGTACTAAGAAATTGAATGGAGTGGAGGATGGAAGCGACGTGCAGTAAATGCATGTCACTCCATACTTCTCCCACTGGGCCGTCACCCTGGCATGTTTATTTTTCATTTGGTTTTGCTATGGTTAAGCTCCGAAATTCGGGTGTGGAAGGAATTGATCAACTAACTCGCATTTTTAAAGCCATTGGTTATAGGTACGATTCTTTTTTCCCATCCATGAATTCACTTTGTGTATGAAATTAACGTTGGCTCAGTAATGTGTTGGTTTTTTTTTTCCTGAGATTGGCCACTGTGTAAACGCATGGGTATTTTCTCTGGAATGACTGTGTGGTTATTTGTTTGCAAATGGGAAAATTGATGGTTGAAGTTGTGATTTCATTGGCGGTTCTGTGTGGTGGAAACCGTGATGGCTCACTGATGTTTTAAGTAGTTATGGGTATTTTGTTGGAGGGTTTCGCTTTGTTTATCCTTGTTGTTCTCCTCCTCACA
Organism: Picea engelmannii; assembly: GCA_009831015.1. Lineage (NCBI taxonomy): Eukaryota > Viridiplantae > Streptophyta > Pinopsida > Pinales > Pinaceae > Picea > Picea engelmannii. The sequence goes on from ML850377.1 coordinate 18,776, forward strand.
ATTAATGGTAACCATACCCCGTTGTTTTCGGTTGTTATGGCGTTGTTGTGTATGTTTCAAACTCCTTTTGGTTGTTGTGTATCCTCCAGAGCCATATTCATGGGTTTTTCACCTGGTTGTGGGCTTATTTTGTGGTATTGGCATCAACACAGTTGGTTATGGGGGGGCATTATGCCAAGAAGTATGCTTTATGTTACCTGGGGCTTGCATTTCCAATGGCATTTTTATAAATCGGTTCAACTATTGGGAAAAGCCTGAGGGTTATGCCTCTGCACGTTCTTGGTATTGATTATTGTCCAATGACAAATCTCTGCTCCTCTGCATCATTTCCACCCTACCTTGTGTTGAACTGTCACACTATTTTATAAGCTAAGAGTTATAAAAGTTTGTGGTTCCACTGTGATTTTTTCGGAGGTTCCCACCTACTGTTGATATGGTCGACCTCAAGTCTCTCTGTGTTTTGGTGACCGAGTGAACCCTTGATTATTTCTTGTGTTCATGGTTGCAGAACCCGATTTGGATAACCCCAACCAGTCACACTATTGTCGGGTATCTTGTTGACTGTCATAAATTGGTTAAGTGGTTTCGACAATAGCTTTGATATTTGTCTTGTCTCTGTTTGATCGGGTTGTTGGAAAGTTGTAATTTGTAAATGAGAATTGGTATACAGTTGTTGCCTCCTTTTTTTGTGACAGTTGAAACGATAACCCATCTCATTTTTTTTATTGAAATGGTTGATTGACAATAAATGGTAATGTACAATCACAAGGATGATTATTTTAGTTATGCGTTGGTCTATGTGTTCCTATAGCGTAGTATCAATTGAAGTTGATGATTGTTGTGTGTTTAATTTTTCCCAATAGGGATCATTAAAAATTGGAAAATTGATGATTGAGACCCGGTTGTTTACTGTGTATGGTTTATGGAGACATTGTGCATCGTTTTGTTTTACTGCACCATCAGAGATGAAGCACGAGATTTTTGTAGTATAGTTTCATTGCAAATTTAATTGTTAATATTTTCAAAGGAATGGAATCGGGCATAATTTAAAAGAGTTTGTTCAACTCAAGAAAAACCTGTGTCTATGTTTGATGTGGGGATTTATGAATTATGGGAAGTGGCTGATATTTTTATATGCTTAACTGAGTTGAAGCATTATGACTATGTGTTCCTTGGGATTTTGTTTTAAATATAAAAGGGAAGAAAATCAAAAGAAACATGATTCTTTTAACAAGATGAGTGAAAGGCATGATGATTCTGAGTATGATTAAACACTGTAGTAATTGGATTTTTTTTTAGAAATTGGATGGGGGATAGTGAACAATTTTTAACACACATTAATTGTTTAATTGGTATTGGATCATTTGCATTGAATACAGAATTGTTTGATGGATTACTTAATTGATTTTATGAACAATATTCACTCTTTTCCCTACCATTATTTCACTTTTCGCACATTACAATCCCCTCGCCTTCTCATATTCACTATCCACTCCCTATTCCTAAAATTTAATTATAGTTAAGAAAAATCTTGTATTATGACAATTAAAGGATCGCAGGGATGAGTTATAGTAATATATTCTTTTGATTTACAACGCACTTGATTGTTTGATGTTATGAGAAGGAATCATGATCTTTTCCCCCTCATTTTAAACAATTTTCGCTCAATACAACCCCTCACATATCCCACAACCCTTGTTCACCCCCTGCTCATCGACAACTATTAAACGATTTGTATGGATTGGATTGCATGAGTCTGATATGTTGTTGAGCCAAATTTTATTTCATATTTAAAATAGTTATCATGTATGGTTGTTGAAGAAACTATTTTCTAATCAATAATGCATACAGGAATGAGATTTTTCAGCATAGGTATCCATGGTCGGGGTAATCAGTGAAGAGGAAATTGGAACAAGGGCCCTAGAAATCCAAGGTTATTTATACACTTTGATGCACACTCGCAAGAGTTAGGCCATCTATTTCAAGATGGATTTTTTAACTGGATTGGGCAAGGAGTGGTCCAACCTAGGCCTGAAAGACCCCTTTTCCAAGCCCCACAAGTCCCTGGTATCCTAGTGCCTCCTCGTGTCTCACTGCAACCTGAAGTCCCTGAAAACAACGGATGGCAAGAGATTGTCCACCCGATAGTCTCCCAACATCATGGCTGGACTAACTTATCCCTACCTGCTCCTCCACCTATTAGTCAAATTGTCCAAGATGCCCTTGTCCACTCACCAGTACAATATTCCCATGCAAGAAAAAGGTTGAAAACCGAGGCCCACCATGCTCCTGACAAAGGAAAAGTCGTTTTTTCCCCCTCCTCACCCTCAAATGACTCTACCAAATATGTGTCCTCCCACATGCATTTGAGAGATGATTTCTCTCATGTGATCAATGAGATTAGGCATAAAGGCTCCACACATCCTAAGGAAAATTCAGAGATATCAAAGGGTGAGAGAAACAACAAGGGAAAGATTGCCTCACAGAGTGGAAAATATGGATTTTAGGTGTTTTTATTTATTGATTGTTGAGAACAGTTGACTTCTGAAATTTTGGACAACACATTATTTTTTGGATATATGGTAATATATTTTTGGAAATAATTTCAATTATAATTGATATAAATTGTCAAAATATGAAAGTGATGATGGGAGTCACAAGGAGGGATCTTTTTTTGATTAACTAGTTGTGTTATGATTGTTAAAGAACTAAAGGGAGTCACAAGGGGCCCCACCTACTAGTTATTATTTATTAAAAACCCTTATTATGATTTTATTACTTTTCCTCCTTAACTAAAAATTTGGTTGAGTTTTAGTTAACTTAACTAAAGAAGTAGTTCAACTACTTCAACTAATTCAAATTGCTTAAAAGAAAAAGGAAAAGGAGGAACAAGAGGGGAATAGAAGGAGAAGCATACAAAGGTCTGCTCTTTGAGTTTTTGTTGAGATAATTCAGTTTTCATTCATTCTTTAATTCATTGGAAGCCTAATTCTATTTTATGATAGTAGGGTCCTATTGTAGACAGCAAGATTCAGGGCTGAATTACATCATTCAGACACTTGTTTTTCAGAGGTGTTGATTTATCTTTGATAGTCTGTGTAGACTTGTCTGTTTGTGAATTAGATTTCATGACTGATAAAGGCTATTGTGCAGAGTCGAGTGGGCAAAAATCTATGGCAAGTTGATCCAACTTTTAAAGTTCAGTTTTTTTTACCTTCTGTCAGAATTCCTTTTGTATGATTCATCGGGGACACCTAAGTTTGACTTTGGTTCAAAACTTCCTCAGGGAATTTTGTAAAGAAAATGATTATCTTGACGAATTGGAATGAAATAAGAGATTTCTTTATGTCTCGTCTGTTTTGATTATTGACTTGGCTTCTTTACTTATGTCTCTATATTTATTTCAGCATTTGTTATATTCAGAAAATTACCTAAATAATGAATTTTTCAGCAAGCTTTCATTTATAAAAAAAACCATCCTAAGCACTTGTAATCAATACTTGTGAATTATGATACAAATTTTGATGGCTATAAACATAGGGTGATATTCCCGTCTATCTTTCTTTAGCCAAGCAAGATCTGAAAATGTTTGAGTAAGATCATTTCATATCTTTTCCTCAACATTTATTTGGCGACCATACTGGGGAGATCTTCAATATCTCTCTGGTTGGTCTTTTATGCTTGATTATCATCGAATACATCTATTTTCTGATATTGATTATTTCACTATCTTATTTCTTAATGATTGTACTTGTTGCAAGGTAGCCTAATATTGAGCCTGGTCTTCAAGATCAAACCAACATTGCTTTGAATTTGTTTAACACCATTTTAGACACTACTAATACCTAGGATGAGCTTAATCATTCATGGGCAGCAATTGAACATGGCATTAGTTCCCAAGAAAGTTGGGAAGCTAGACGTAGACAGTGTAGAAATCAGAAATAACCTTCTTTTTCCTTCAGCTTGACCTTCCTTTCATGTCCTTAGACCCTCGAGTTTCTAGGAGGAGAAGAGGCTTATCACATGAGATTAATCCTATTGTTGAAATAGAAATAAGAGACGTTGTCTTATCTACTCAACAAAGTTCTCTAAGGAGAACCTTGTCTGATTCATCTAGTTCATCTTTCTCTCCCTTACTTATTATCCACAAGATGGCATCTAGAGGTGGATCTAGTGGCACTGGAAGTGATTCCTCCTCTGAATCTTCGACTTCGTCAGTGATTGGTAGCTTATATAGCCACCATATCCCTGTCCAATCTACCACAAAACCCACCAAAGTCATTAAAAAGTATGGGATTTTTCAATTTGAAGAAGACGCTACAACCACACCATGACATGTTTCCTCTCCTCTTAACCTAGCACCTGCTACTTGTCCACTTCCTAAATTCAAAGAGCATTTTCCCAGGTTTTCGAGAAATAACATTGTCACTACAAATGAACACCTGGTGGCATTTTGTAATGCATGTCACAACATAGGATCAAATGACAATGATACTTGCATGCACTTATTTGTCAATTCCTTGGAAGGAAAGGCTATGGCCAATTTCTTTGACCTTCCTCCTAAGATTTTGTCTACTTGGGAGGATTTAGTCTATTGGTTCAAATCCACCTATGGGAAACCTAAAAGCCTAGATGAGCAGTTACGGGAGTATAATAACATTTCCTATAAGGACGATGAGACCATCAATTCATTCAACATGTGTTTCACTAAGTTATAAAATCATATCCCTGGATTCATTTGACCTCAGAACCAAGTCGCTTCCATGCATTATTATAATGCATTACCTTCCCTCTATCATCATAGGCTCGAGGAAAAATCCATTGATAACCTCGGTTCCACTCTGCATATGTGTTTGGAGTATGAAGAACAAATCGAAAGAACAGGTCTTCCTCAGAGAGAATCAGTTAAACAAACATACATGTCCACCCTCTTATAGCTAATACAAGACATGAATAATCGTATGATAACGTATGAGCGAAAAGGAAATGTCTCCCCTCTCACCCCTAGAGCTTCATCCTCTTCTGCACCCCCATTTAGAAGTCCAATTGAAAATAATTTTCAACCTAAAGATATCATGCCTCGAAGTTGGTGTAACTTTTGCGAGGAACACCACGAGGAAACCACATATGAGGTAAGGAAGAGTGCCAGAGATAAGATCTTTGGTAAAAGACCAAAAACTACCATCGTTGTCCTAGATTTTGAAAATCCAGAAGATGTCATGATCATCAATACTAGGAACAAATCCTACGCTCCCAAAGGAAAATATGATCCTCCCCGCAATTCTTCTAGCCCAAGCTTATCCTCACCAGCTGCTACTGTTTAGGTTCCTAGGGTTCTTGATAGTCAAGGAACTACTTCTCCTCTCCCCTCTTCCAAATACAATATTCTAAATCAACTAGCCAACATCAAAGAAGATGCCACCCTTCTGGACATGGTTGTCATCCCTGAACAACAGAGGCGTCTAAAACAATTCATGGAAGGAAAAGCTTCTGTTGAATCCAAACTTTCTGAAGAGGTAAATGAAGAGGATTTGTCTGTAAATAAAGTAGATGTACATAAACTTTACATACCCTGTAAAAAATCTCCCTTTTTATATTTCTGTAAAGATTATGGATAAGATCGCCCATTGTTGCCTCATTGATGGTGGTTCGGGCCCAAGTGTAATGTCGAAGATTATTATGGAAGAGCTAGGCTTGTCTTGTACAAACGAAAACTCCAGAAGCATGCTCTCTTATAATAGTCTACAACAAACAACCATAGGTGAGATTAAACATGTGACCTTAGTTTTGTGCGCACACCCTGAAATAAGGACAACCCTTAGTATTTAGGTAATTGATATGCCAGTAAGCAATTACTCAATCATATTGGGAAGATATTGGCAAGATTTGACATGTGGATACCTCTCACTTGACGTGACACACTTATCCATTCCTCAGAATGGTAAAAACATTATAGTCCTTAGAAAGGGAAGGATTTCACCTTACATAGAGAGTGTCCCACAACCTAACGTGAACTATATCAAAGAGGACCTGGGGTGTATTCCATATTTTCTGAAGAGGAACAAATCAATTTAGATGATGGTATGTGGCACATGCATTTTGATGGTTCATGCTCTAGTGAAGGTAACAGAGTTGGCATTATATTATACTCTCAAGTGGGGAAAATTCATAACTATTCTTACAGGTTGGAGTTTTCTTACATAAACAATGTCACTGAATTCGAAGCTTTATTATTAGGCATTGAAAATGCTTATAATCTAGGTTGTGGTCACCTTACATTTTTTGGATATTTTGAGCTTGTTGTGAACCTGGTACGTAATATATACTCTCCTAGCAACAAGTTGATGAAACAATACACATAAACTATTTGGGCACTTATCTCGAACCTATTGTCTTTCAACATTACTCATGTTAAGAGGGGATTGAACTCAATGGCTGATCGGTTAGCTATTTTTGCAGCCTCTCCTAATCGACAACTTCTGCCACATAGAATTGATTATAATTTTAAATCGCTATATCATCCACATATCCTGGAAAATATAGAATCCTGGAAGGTCTTCCCTAGCGATTAGAGCATCTGTTCTTTCATTCAAAATGAACCTCATAAGACCAAGGAAATTATATCCACAAAAGACAACAAGATCCCTAAAGGCTTGACTCCTCTAGAGAATTTGTTTTCATCGAGTGATGTAGGAAATAAAGAGAAACATAAAGAAGATGAGTCGAAAAGGAAGGTGGCTGAAACCATCTCCTTGAACATTGGGACACCCGAGTCTCCAAACAATGTTAAAATAGGTGCCCAATGTTTTGATGAAGAGAAAATGAATTTTTCCAAGCTGCTTGGCAAATTTCAAGATGTTTTTTCTTGGTCTTATGAGGATATTCGTGGTTTTGATCCTACTCTTATACAACATGCCATTCCCATCAAGGAAGGCATAAAACCAGTTAGGCAAAACCAAAGACCTATCAACCCTTCACTGGAAGCAACTATTCGAAAGGAGTTGGAAAAACTCTTGAAAGTTGGAATCATATTTCGGGTCAAATATTCTGAATGGGTTTCCAATTTGGTTCTTGTTAGAAAAACAACTGGTCATATCAGATTATGCATTTATTTTAGTGCATCAAATCAGGCTAGTATAAAATATTACTTTCCTCTCCCTAACATGGAAATGATTTTGCAGCAATTTGTAGGGTCACAGATGATGTCCTTACTTGACGGTTTTTTCGGTTACAATCAAATCAAGGTAAAAAGGGAAGATAAATATAAAACCACCTTTATTACTCGTTGGGGTACCTTTTCTTATGAACATATGCCTTCTAGATTATTTGATGTGAGTACCACTTTTAAAAAACCTATGCAAGTAACTTTCGACGATTTGATCGATAAGATTATTCATGTCTATCTTGATGATCTAATCATGTACTTTAAAGGGCTATCAGTTATCTCAAAGTTTCAAGAATTATGGCTAGGTCCTTTCAAGATCGCTTTTGTCCTGGGTACTAACTCTTACATCCTAAAATATTTATAGGAGCGATTGTTTTCCTACAGCACTAACGGTTCTCACTTAAAACACTACATGGAACCAACTTGAAAGGTTTTAACGTTGTTTGGATTTTTTGTATATTAGTAGTCTAGTTATGTTTTCATTTTCACCATTGCTTTATGATTCTTCTTTCACAATAGTTTAAATTCTGCTATCCTTTTAATAGCTTCCTACTGCTTTTGCAATTCTGTGATTTTATTTCTGTTGTTTTAAATTTTGCAGTCCCATTTATGTCATGAATTTTATTTCTTTTCATATTTTAGTTTAATTTTGGTCAAGAATAAGATGTTGGATCAATTCTGCCATAGTGACACTCCTGCAAGGTATTGTTAGTCAATAAAAATCAAGCTTACACATCTGTTACGATGTTCCCCCTGAAAGCATAATTAAATTTGTTATCTACTTTCACTATTGTCTTACAAAGAAATTGGTTATCTCTCGCTTATGTTTTCCATTTCTTCATCCATTTAAGAATTAAAAGAGCAAGTTCATAATTTTTTCTCCTTGAAGTCAAGAGAAAATTCCGGTTGAATGATTATGCATACAGGGATAACCCCCCTCATACTTAACATTTTTCATGAGTTATTCCCAAATTCCTGGTCATTTTTCCATTTAATCCGCTCACTTCCCCCTATTGCATAATCATTCTGGTTATACCTTCTTGATTCGATGTTCTTGGTCTGCAAAATCATGCATTCTGAGTTCTTAATATGTTGGAAACAGATTTCCCTGTGGATTCGCCAGTTTGTTGACGATTAAAATCACAACGAGGATTTTGTCCGCAAAGTATTGCTAAAGCCTATTATTTAAACTATGCTAATGATATATAATACTAGTAGGTGGGACCCCCTTGTAGACTGGAGGTTTAGAGATAGTCTTATCACACATTTTATGTTGTTTTTTTTATGTTGCTTACAGGATTATACGTGATTGATGATGAAGTTTTGGTTTCGTTTGCGACATAATGTCATATGGATAATGCATTTTATGTGTTAATTCCGTTATTCTAAGCTCTAAATTCCATGTTATGAATGACTTATATTTACTGTTGTTACATTTGATATAGTCGCCATGATTCATGACCTATCACACCTGCACAAGGCACATGTTAGTAACAACAAGAAACAAGAGCAATGGAAAGGAACTTATAAAAAAAAATCCAAGAAATGGAACTATACAATACTATGCTATACTATGAGAAAAAAGGAATTAGTGTTAGTCCTAAATAGAAATGTTAGTGACTATACGAATTATATTTGAGTTATATTGGGCACATTTGATATATGTTATAGTATGGTTTTGGCAATGGTTAATCTAGATTCGGGTGGCGCAATTGGCAAGCAATATGTGCAAGTTTCGATGCATAGAATTAATGGCACGATGTTAATGGTATTATTTTGGCTGGTTGTCGTGTACTGCGAAATTGAATGGAGTGGAGGATGGAAGTGACGTGCAGTAAATTCATGCCACTCCATACTTCTCCCACTGGGTCGTCACCCTAGCATGGTTATTGTTCATTTGGTTTTGTTGTGGTTAAGCTCCGAGATTCAGGCGTGGAAGGAACTGCTCGACCAACTCGCATTTTTAAAGCCATTGGTTACAGGTATGGTTGTTTTTGCCCATCCATGAATTCGCTTTGTGTATGTAATGAATGTTGGCTCGGTAATGTGTTGGTTTTTTTTTTCCTGAGATTGGCCACTGTGTAAATGTGTGTGTATTTTCTCTAGAATGACTGTGTGGTTATTTGTTTGCAAATGGAAAAATTGATGGTTGAATTTGTGATTTTGTTGGCGGCTCTGTGTGGTGGAAACCGTGATGGCTCACTAATGTTTTAAGTAGTTATGGGTATTTTTTTGGAGGGTTTATCTCTATTTATCCTTGTTGGCCGCCTCCTCCCAATTAATGGTAACCATACCCCGTTGTTTTAAGTTGTTATGGCATTGTTGTGTATGTTTCGAACTCCTTTTGGTCACTGTGCATCCTCCAGAGCCATGCTCGTGGGATTTTCACTTGGTCATGGGTTTATTTTGTGGTATTGGCATCAACACAGTTGGTTATGGGGGGGCATTATGCCAAGAAGTATGCATTATGTTACCTGGGGTCTACATTTCCATTGGCAATTTTATAAATCGTTTCAGCTATTGGGAAAAGCGCGAGGGTTATGCCTCTATATGTTCTTGGTATTGATTACTATCCAGTGAGCAATCTCTACTCCTATGCATCGTTGCCACCCTACCTGGTGTTGAACTGTCACACTATTTTATAAGATAAGAGTTATAAAAGCTTGTGATTCCACCATGCTTGTTTCAGAGGTTCCCACCTACTATTGATATGGCCGACCTCCAGTCTCTTTGTGTTTTTGTGACCGAGTGAACCCTTGATTATGTCTTATGTTCATGGTTGCAGAGCCCGATTTGGATAACCCCAACCAGTCGTACTCTTGTCGGGTATCTTGTTGACTGTCATAAATTGGTTAAGTGGTTTTGACAGTAGCTTTGATATTTGTCTTATCTCTATTTGATCGAGTTGTTGGAAAGTTGTAAATTGTAAATGAGAATTGGTATACATTCGTTGCCTCCTTTTGTTGTGACAGTTGAATCGATAACCCAACTCGTTTTTTTTATTGGATTGGTTGATTGGGAATAAATGGTAATGTATAGTCACCGGGATGCTTCTTTTAGTTATGCGTTGGTCTATGATTGTTGTGTGTTTAAATTGTCCCGATCGGGATCATTACAAGTTGGAAAATTGATGACTGAGACCTGTTTGTTTACTGTGTATGGTTTATGGACACATCGTACATCGTTTTGTTTTACTGCACCATCATAGATGAAGCACATGATTTTTGTAGTATGGTTTCATTGCAAATTAATTGTTAATATTGTCAAAGGAATGGAATCAGGCATGTTTTAAAAGAGTCTGTTCAACTTAGGAAAACCTGTGTCTATGTTTGATTTGGGGATTTATGAATTATGGGCAATGGTTGATATTTTTATATGCTAAACAGAATTGAAGCAATATGACTGTGTGTTCCTTGGGATTGTATTTTAAATATAAAAGGGAAGAAAATGAAAAGAAACATGATTCTTTTAACAAGATGGGTGAAAGGCATAATGATTCTGAGTATGATTATACATTGTATTAATTAGAATGTTTTTAGAAATTGGATGTGGGACAGTGAACAAGTTTTAACACGCAATAATTGTTTAATTGCTATTGGATCATTTGCATTGAATACAAAACTGTTTGATGGATTACTTAATTGATTTTATGAACATTATTCACTCTTTTCCCTACCATTATTTCACTTTTCCAACATTACAATCCCCTCACCTTCTCATATTCACAATCCACTCCCTGTTCCTAAAATTTAATTATAGTTAAGATAAATTATGTATTGTGACAGTTAAAGGATCACATGGATGAGTTACAGTAATATATTCATTTGATTTATGACACAGTTGATTGTTTGATGTTATGAGCAATAATCATGATCTTTTCCCCCTCATTTTAAACATTTTTTTCTCAATACAACCCCTCACATATCCCAGAACCCTTGTTCACCCCCTGGTCATCGACAACTATTAAACGATTTGTATGGATTGGATTTCATGAGTCTGATATGTTGCTGAGCCAAATTTTATTTCATAGTTAAAAGAGTTATCATGTATGGTTGTTGAAGAAACCATTTGATAATCAATAATGCATACATGAATGAGCTTTTTCAGCAGAGGTAGCCATGGTCGGGGTAACCGAGGAAGAGGAAATTGGATCAGGGGCCCTAGAAGGCCAAGGTTCTCTATACACTTTGATGTAGACTCACAAGAGTTAGGCCAACTATTTTAAGCTGGATTTTTTAACTGGATTGGGCATGGAGTGGTCAAACCTAGGCTTGAAAGACCTCCCTTCCAATCCCCATTGGTCCCTGGTATCCCAGTGCCTCCGCATGTCTCACTACAACTCGAAGTCCTTGAAAACGACGGATGGCAAGAGATTGTCCACCCAACATTATCCCAACATCGTGGTTGGCCTAACTTATCCCTACCTGCTCCTCCAGCTATTAATCAAATTTTTCAAGATGCCCCTGTTCACTCGCTAGTACAGTCTTCCCATGCAAGCAAAAGGTTAAAAATTGAGGCCCACCATGCTCCTGACAAAGGAAAATTCGTTGTTTCCCCCTCCTCACCCTCAAATGACTCTACCAAATCCCTATCCTCCTGAATGCATTTGAGAGATGATTTCTCTCATGTGATCAGTGAGATTAGGCCTAAAGGCTCCACACAGCCTAAGGAAAATTCAGAGAGATCAAAGGGTGACAACAACAACAAGGGAAAGATTGCCTCCCAGAGTGGCAAATATGGATTTTAAGTGTTTTTATTTGTTGATTGTTGAGAACAATTGACTTCTGAAATTTTAGACAACACAGTGTATTTTGGATATATGGTAATATATTTTTGGAAATAATTTCAATTATCATTGATATAAATTGTCAAAATATGAAAGTGATGACGGGAGTCACAAGGAGGGATGTTTTTTTTATTAACTAGTTGTGTTATGATTGTTAAAGAACTAAAGGGAGTCACAAGGGGTCCCACCTACTAGTTATTATTTATTAAAAACCCTTATTATGATTTTATTACATTTCCCCCTTAACTAAAAATTTGGTTGAGTTTTAGTTAACCTAACTAAAGAAGTAGTTCAACTACTTCAACTAATTCAAATTGATTAAAAGGAAAAGGAAAAGGAGGAACAAGAGGGGAATATAAGGAGAAACATCTTAAGGTCTGCTCTTTGAGTTTTTGTTGAGATAATTCATTTTTCATTCATTCTTTAATTCATTGGAAGCCTGATTCTATTTTATGATAGCAAGGCCCTATTGTAGACAACAAGATTCAGGGCTGAATTACATCATTCAAACACTTGTTTTTCAGAGGTGTTGCTCTATCTTTGATAGTCTGTGTAGACTTGTTTGTTTGTGAATTAGATTTCATGATTGACAAAGGCTATTGTGCAGGGTTGAGTTGGCAACAATCCGTGGCAAGTTGATCCAGCTTTTAAAGTTCAGTTTTTTTTTACCTTATGTCAGAAGTCCTTTTGTATGATTCATCAGGGACATCTAAGTTTGACTTTGGTCCAAAATATCCTCAGGGAATTTTGTAAAGAGAACGATTCTTTAACAAATTGGACTGAAATAAATGATTGCTTTATGTCTCATCTGTTTTGATTATTGGCTTAGTGTCTTTACTTCTGTCTCTATATTTATTTCAGCATTTGTTATATTCAGAAAATTACCTAAATAATGAATTTTTCAGCAAGCTTTCATTTACAAAAAAACCTAGCCTAAGCACTTGTAATCAATACTTGTAAATTAGGATACAAGTTTTGATGGCTATAAACATAGGGTGATATTCCCATATATATTGATTTAGCCAAGCAATATCTGAAAATGATTGAGTAAGATCATTTCATATATTTTCCTCAACAAGGAATCTAGCGCAACCACATCAACTCTCGTTGAAGAATTGGCATTGGATCTCCATGAACTAATTCAACTCCAACAATGTCAGACTCCAACGACCATGCAGTTGGACACCCATTTTTAGTTACCCAAGTTCATTGGACAAATGAATGGTGAGATGGTCGATTCCTAGATCTGTAGCCTCTCCACATACTTCAAGACTTCCCCC
>ML850379.1:5297-17491 GCA_009831015.1 Picea engelmannii
GAGAATATCCAAGATTTCTTTACAAAATTCAAGGATTTACTGTCACAACTCAAAGCTTGTGGGGTTGATAAATCGAAGGAGGAGAAACAAATGGTTCTCACCATTCTTTCCAAGCTTGGTCCTAAATTCTCTGTATTCATATCTACATTCCATACTGTCAGATTCGCCTCTGGAGCCACCTGGAAGATGCCTTCTCTTGAGGACTTTATCGAATCCTTGACACAAGAGCAAACCAAGCTCATCAACATGGGTGCAATCAAAGGCCCAAGGGCGCATGCACTTATTGTGCATGATGGCAGCCACAAATATCAGAAATCTAAAGATAAATATAAACGGAAATCTCATGCACATACGAAGAAGGAAGGGTACACAAAACCCTTCACCGATGCCTTTGGATCCAAAGGAGAAAAGGGAAGAAAATGAGAGAAATGCACATACTGTCACAAAGGATTCCATTCGGAATCCACATGCATGAAAAATAAAATAGATCTGATGTCTCAAATACTTCAGCAAAACAACCTTGGATATTGCATCCCCGAGGGTGCAAAGAAGAAGAAGCCAAAAGATCTGAATTCCAAGAAAGTCAATTCTAGCCAAGCCTTGATTTCCATCAACTCATCTCCAGATGCTTGGATCGTAGATTCAGGAGCATCACATCACATGGATGCCTTAGAAGTAGTATATTTTTCTTTGTATGCATGCAAAGGTCCTCCTATTCTGATGGGGGACAACTCTTCTGTCGAAGTCACCGACAAAGGAAGGATTGAACTCACCAATGGAAGTTTCGAGAATGTGCTGCATGTTCCCAAGATTTCTGTCAGCCTTCTCTCCGTGTATCAGATGATGAATTTTGGCACCGGAAAGAGAGTCATATACACACCAAATTCCGTGGACATCTACAACATGCAAACCAACTCCAGGGTTGCAACCGGTGAGTTAAATCATCAATCTAGATTGTATACATTTTCTGAATTCATTGAACCCGATTCTGCTTTACTGCTTACTCATGCTGATGAAAGTAGTAGGATATGGCACGAAAGGTTTGGACATTTGAATTTCAGATACATGCAAAATATTAGCAAGCAAAGATTAGTTGATGGTCTACCAGACATCCATTTCTCCAAGGGAGTATGTGAGGGATGTGTTCTCGGGAAACACCCTCAAGAGAAATTCAACAAAAGAAAGTCTCAGTGAGCTTCTGCACCTTTAGATCTGATCCATAGTGACCTTATGGGTCCTTTTCCACATCCATCCATCAACAAAGCGAGGTTTGTTCTCATTTTTGTTGATGATTTCTCACATTTTACTTGGATCTACTTTCTCAGGCAAAAATCCGAGGTCTCTCAACACCTCAAAGATTTCAAAGCCTTGGTTGAGACACAATCCAGAAAAAAGATCAAAGTCCTCTGAACTGATAACGGGGGAGAGTATGTGAATCATGAGATCCACAATATTTTCCATGAGGCAGGGATTCAGTTGCAGCATACGGTTCCCTACACTCTGCAGCAAAACAAAGTTGTTGAGCGGAAAAACTGATCTCTAAAGGAGATGGCATCTTGCATGTTACATGCAAAGTCACTACCATAAAGACTATGGGCCGAAGAACTTAACTGTGAAACATACATCCAAAACAGATCTCCCCATAGATCTGTCAAGGATAAGACCCCCTACGAGGCTTGGAGCGGCCTCAAACCGGAAGTGAACCACTTTCACATTTTTGGTTCTCATGCATGGGCCAGAATTCCCTCTGAAAAGAGGAAGGCACTTGATCCACAGAGCACTGAGTGTGTTTTTGTTGGATACCCTAATAGTGTGAAGGGATATCGGCTTATTGATATTTCCTCAGACCGGCTCATCATTGAACGTAGTGTCTAATTCAAGGAAAGTGTCTCGCATGTACCTCAGTCGTCGCATGCAGACACCTTCACTCTTCCACCTGTCCGAGATGATGAGCATGCACATGCCGACTATTCTTCAGATGAGAGTTTTGATTCATAGGACTTAGAGGATTCAGATTTAGATTCAGTATAGTCAAATGCACATTCAGAGCATCCATATGTAGTTGCAGAGCCAGAGTAGAGGCCCAAGTGGGAACAAACTACTCTTCAGGATGCAGGGGATCTCGTTGGTGATCCAACCAATACCAGGAGGACTCGATTTGATTTCAAGGAGCCTCCTGTTGCACTCACTGCCACTGAACCATTGCCTCTGAGGCATCTTTTCTTGGTTCAGTCTTCAGATCCACATTCTTATGGTGAGGCTGCTGGAAATCCCTTTTGGGAATCCACCTTTCAGGAGGAGTACAACTCCCTCCTCGGGAACCAGACTTGGGATCTGGTTCCCCTTCCTTCTTGGAGGAAACTTGTCAGATGCAGATGGGTCTACAAGACCAAGAGCGCAGCGGATGAGCATATCAGTAGATACAAATCCAGGCTTGTTGCCAAAGGCTTTCAACAGGTTCATGGTATTGACTATGATGAGACCTTCGCTCCAGTAGCAAAGATGGATTCCATTCGATTGACCCTTGCCATTGTGGCATCCAAGGGATGGGAAGTCCATCAGATGGACATGAAGAATGCATTTCTTCACGGTGATCTCTCTGAGGAGATCTACATGGAGTAGCCCCAGGGATTTATGTAGGACTCATCTTTGGTCTATCGACTAAAGAAGTCACTTTATGGCCTCAAGTAGGCTTCGAGGACATGGTATGCCAAGATGGACTCCTACCTTTTGTCACAGAACTTTGTACATTGTAAATCAAACCCAAATGTATACATGCTCAGGACGACTGATTCACTTCTACTTTTAGTTATGTATGTCGATGATTTGTTGATCATCGGTTGCTCGACTTCAGCGATTGTTGTAGTCAAGGGGATTCTTCATGACATGTTTTTGATGACGGACATGGGTCCACTACACTTCTTCCTTGGACTTGAGATCAGTCATGATGCATCAGGCATCAAACTCTCTCAGGCCAAGTATGCACGAGATATCCTTGAGAGATTTCACATGACAGACTGGAAGTCTGCTCCGACTCCTTTCCTATCAGGATTCAAACTTGAGGATGGCGGGGGGACTCCACTGGTTGACATCACATTGTACATACAACTAGTGGGGAGCTTGTTGTATCTCACACACTCCAGACCAGACCTCTCATCCTTCGATACATCCAGGGCACCATCACCTTTGGGATTCTTTATGCAACAGACTCTAAATTAGATCTTATTGGGTTTACTGATTCCAATTGGGCTGGCGATAACATTGATTGCAAGTCCACATTTGGTTACTCACTCAGTCTTGGTTTCGGGCCTATCTGTTGGTCGAGCTAGAAGCAAGCTGCTATTTCTCTATCTTCAGTCGAGGCAGAGTACAGATGGGTAGTTAACATAACCATTCAGGCTATGTGGCTACAACATTTTCTCACTGAGTTAGGCATTCAGTTTCATCAGCCAATCGTCATCTGGTGTGACAACCATAGCACTTTGAAGTTCTGCAGAGATCCATTTTAGAGGCAACATATGAAGCACATCAAGATCCACATGCACTACATCTGGGACTTATTACACGAGGGGATCATCGACTTACAGTTCTGTCCTTCAGCAGAACAAACGACAGACATTTTCACCAAGACCTTCACTGAACAGAAATTCCATTCTTTGTGAGGTCGTCTTGGAGTGAAGGACACAGTTGCCTAGCAACTGTAGTTATTATTTTTACATACATTGTACCTTGAGGGGGGGTTTTTTCCATGAGGTTTTCCCTCTTTACTCACTTTATTTTCAGTGTATCTTTTGTACTTGGGTACCTAACATGGCCTCATTGCCGGGACCCAATCTTTATTTTCACCATAGTGATGTTCAGGGGGGTGTTGGAGTTACTTCACACACACCTAGGATTTATTTTCCCTAAGGTTTTTATTTGTTTATTAGTCATAATTAGTCATTATCTAGTCTCCTATATTTTAGGAGAGAATATTCCACCTGGAGAATATTCTCTTTCAGTTCACACTTCAGTTTGACTAGTTGAGTTGAGTTTAGATGTTGCATTGCGATCATCACCATGCAACATTGGGATCATCACCATTTTAATTCGACATTTCCTTGGTATCATCACCAGAGTGGCACATTGGCCTTGATTCCTTGAGTTAACTCCTCACTACTTTCTGTTCAGTCATTTAACTGAAGACTAGTTGACTAGTTAACTCAACTAGGTGGCAATTCACTCTCGTAACTGCCTGAGAGACTAGAATAGGTGGTAGTTCACTCCCGTAACTGATGGTATGTGTCCAAATCACTCTATACCACCACTATGGCGACTTGGTTCACCTCAAGTCAAACTCATTGAGTTATACAGAGTATATCATGTGTAAATTATTCATTATTCATAACGGTTAATGAGAATTCTTCCATTCTTTCTCTCCTTCTTCTTCTTTTTCCAATTCTCTCTGCAAATGTGTGCATCATTGTTTAGCTAAATCTATTCCATGCAGGTCAACAGATTTACAGTTATTACCAAGTTTTTTCCATTTTCAAATCTCAACATGGCTTCATCTTCAATCAAAGAAGAAGACAGTCTTGAAGGGGCTTCAAACTTCAATGCCTAGAAATCTAGGGTCATGAACATCCTAGAGGAAAGTGATCTTGATGAGTTGGTTACCAGAGTAGTGGAAGAACATGCTTGAAATGAAGGAAGAGCAGCTTATAAGAAGAGGTAGGCCAAAGCCAAGAGGGTCATTTTTTACTCAGTTAAAGATAGTATGATGCCTCTCATTGCTCACTTAAGAAAAACAAAAGAATGGTTTGATGCCCTGGTAAATTTGTATGAGAAGAAGGCTCCTACCCATAAGAGGACCTTGAAGAAACAATTGTGTACATTAAATATGGGAAATGATGAAACCATATCCACCTTCTTTTCCAAAATTTCCCAAACAAGAGATCAGCTTGCGACAATTGGAGTTGTTGTAGATGATGATGACCTGATACACACAACAACAGATGGTCTTCCAAAATCATGGGAGACATTCCTCTCATATGTGAATGGAAGAGAAGTTCAACCTAACTTCGAGATATTATGGCATGATTGCTTGGAAGAAGAGGGCATAATTAAAAGCAGAAATGAGCCCTCCACTATGAAAGATCATGCTCTTTCCACCAAGGCCAAGAAATGGAAGAGGTTTCCTCAACACAAAGGCAAAGGTAATAAACCTCAAGGTAATCACTCTCACCCTCACTCTCAATTGTCTAAAGTAAAATGTTATAACTATAACAAGTTAGGGCATTATGCAAGGGACTGCAAAAATCCTCCTTCAAAGAAGAAACGAAAAGGCAAATTTCATGCCTCGGTTGCAGCTGAGGAAGAAGAAGAATCTCATAAAAAGAGAACTAGAGCTTCCACCAAGGATAAATAACAGCGAAGAGAGACTTATCTTCTATCAACATTGTCTGGTGCTATCACCAACTCAATTGACACTTTGTTAGTGGACAACGGGGCTTCGAGACACATGGCAGGGCACAAGAAGACTCTTGTAAATTACAGAGAGAAGAAGTTTAATGCAAAAGTAGAACTGGGTGATGATGGTACTTATGACATCAAAGGAGTTGGATTAACTTATTTCCAGCTTCAATCAAGTAATGCTTTACATGTTGAAGAAATTATTTATGTTCCTAGTTTAAAGAAAAATCTCATTTCAATTCCATTTCTAGAAAGTAAAGGGTATGCAGTAGCCTTATCAAAAGGAAAGGCTCTTATGTGGCCCTCAAATGAAAGTATGAGCTCAACCATGGTGATTAGGGTTCAAGAAGGTGGAATTTATAAAGTCTCGGGTCAGTTTATTCAAGCATTGACTCATGAGATGATCCAACTCCTGCTAACTATGGCACAAAAGGTTTGGACACCTCAACTACAATGCTCTTCCATGTTTGCAAAAGATGGTAACGGGTATGCCAATTTTTCATTTTGAGAATGATAGTGTTTGTAGAGGCTTTGATCTTGGTAAAAATACAAAGAAATATTATCCTCACAGTAGAAGAAGAGCCAATGGTATTTTAGATCTTATTCATTCTGATCTATGTGGACCTATGACTTCTCCGCCCATGAATGGTTGTATTTATTATATTAGAACAGATAATGGAAAAGAGTTTGGCTCCCATAAGTATGATGATCTCTTCCGAGCTTCTCGGATTAAGAGGGAGCTAATAGTGCCTTACAATCCCCAACATAATGGGGTTGTAGAAAGAAAGAACGAGACAATTCGTGAGGTAGAAAAATCTATGATGTATGATCATGATCTTTCGTTGTCCCTTTGGGTCGAGGTTGTTAGTACTACAATCTATTTACATAACATGTGTCCTCACAAAGCCTTGGAAGAAAAAATTCCAGAAGAATTCTTCATAGGTAAGAAGCCTTTAGTTGATCACTTGAGAATTTTTGGTAGTCCTGTCTACATTCATGTACCAAAAGAAAAGAGGACTAAGTTAGAGCTCTCTGAAAAGAAAGGCACATTTTTGGGGTACATTGAAAGCTCAAAAGCATACTGGATTTATATTCCAGGTCAGAAATATATTGAGGTCAGCAAATATGTGGCCTTTCATGAGGAAGCAACATTTCGACGCTCTAGAGAGTTTCCTAGTGATGCAGAGGAGCAAGAAGCTCCATATTCAGAACACTCAGTTTGTGAACATTCAGACGAGCAGAGGGAGGAGGCTAGAGAGCCTTCAGTGGATCCTATAAGAGATTCCATTGAGATACCCCTAGAGGCACCTCCTTCCAAAAGGAGGCCAACTTGGTGTCGAGAAATTTTGGAGGAAGCAGAGAAGCATGCAACACCAAAGGGTACTTTCAGAGAAAGTAAGAAGACAAATAAGTAATCAGGTTTGATTGCTCGGTTAAATCATGTGATTAAATCATAACCTTCCACCTTTGATGAGGCTACCAAACACAGTGTGGAAGGATGCCATGGTAGAAGAGTACAAGTCAATATTAAATAATGATTTATGGGAAGTGGTCCCAAGACCACAAGGAAAATTAGTTGTGACTTCTAAATGGATTTACAAAATAAAGCATGCAACGGATGGCAGTGTTGAAAAACACAAGGCTATATTTGTGGCTCGTGGTTTCTCTTAGAAAGAGGGAATATATTTTGATGAGATATTTTCTCTTGTTGCCAGGTATACCTCTATTAGAGTTATTATTTCACTTGCTTTAATTTTTGGTTGGAAACTTCACCAAATGGATGTTAAGACTAATTTTGTTAATGGTGAAGTCGAGAAAGAGGTTTATATAGAGCAGCCAAAGGGTTTTGTGATCCATGGGAAGGAATCCTATGTCTGTAAACTCAAGAAATCCTTGTATGGATTGAAACAGGTTTTAAGAGCTTGGTATGGATGAATTGACAATTTTCTTCAGAAGCTTGGTTTCTCCAATAGTATAGCAGATCCCAACCTTTACATAACAGTTGTGAAGAATCATCCGATGATCTTGGTTTTATATGTGGATGATTTGTTCCTTACTGGTGAGGAACATCTGATAGCTTAGACTAACATGGAGATGTCAGCAGAGTTTGAAATGAAGGACTTGGGTATTATGCGTTATCTTCTTGGTTTAGAGGTGTGGCAGAGACCTGGTGAGATCTTTCTCTCACAAGGTAAGTATGCAGTTGATGTGCTTTGAAAATTTGGGATGTTGGACTGTAAGTCCATGACCAGACCTATGATTTCTAACCCGAATAAGTTACATGATCAAGCTACATGTTTAGATCCAGAAGACCCTAGAGTATATTGTTAGATTAATGGGTCCTTTATGTATCTAGTACACACCAGGCCAAACATTTGTTATGCAGTGAATGCCCTCAATCAGTTTATGTGTGAGCCAAAACACATTCATATGGTTGTTGCTAAGCATATTCTCATATATGTCCGATGAAGTATAG
Source organism: Picea engelmannii (assembly GCA_009831015.1). Lineage (NCBI taxonomy): Eukaryota > Viridiplantae > Streptophyta > Pinopsida > Pinales > Pinaceae > Picea > Picea engelmannii. Next base: position 13,225 of record ML850379.1, read on the forward strand.
CCTATGGGATCAAATACACTTCTAGTGGAGGTGTAATGCTTCATGGCTATTCAAATTTAGATTGGATGGGCAGTACAGTGGACCGGAAGAGCACTTCCGAATATTGTTTTAGTTTGGGTTCAACTATGATCTCTTGGTCCAGTAGGAAGCAGGGCTCCATAGCCTAAAGCATTGCAGAGGCAGAATACATTGTTGCAAGTAGTGCTAGTAGAGAAGTAGTGTGGCTCAAAAAGCTACTCTCATATTTGTTCAGTGCTAAGTTGGAACCCACTGTAATTCACTATGATAACCAGAGTTGTATAAAGTTCTCTGAGAATCATGTGTTTCATGACATATTGAAACACATTGGGATAAGATATCACTATGTTCGGGACATGATGCAAAATAACATTCACAATATTTAGTATGTTCTGATTACGGAACAAATTGCATATATATTGACCAAGCCCATGTCATTGACAAAGTTTGTGTACTTTCGAGACAAGCTTGGTGTTGTTGAGAATTCCTCTCTTGCTGAGAGGGAGTGTTAAAATTAATGCAACTGCAAGACCCATTCTCTAGGAGGATGGAAAAGACCCTAGTTGTGATCTAGGGCCCCTAGTGCACTCCTGGGGTTCTTAGTTTGGGACCAAGCAGTTAGAGCCATGGAAAAAGAACCTAGTTGGGACCCTAGTGTATTCCTAGGGTTCTTGGTCGGGAGCCAAGTAGTTTGATGACATAAACCCCTAGATGTGTTCTAGGGCCCCAAAATGTGTTATGGGGTATCCTGGTTTGGGACCCGGAAAATTCTTGGTCCAGTACCAAGATGATATGATGTGTGACCTTCTTCTCTCTCGGGATGGTCTATGTGACCTAGAAGGAGTTAAGAAGAAAGGCATGATCACATCATAAGCCTTCCATGTATGCAGTGATGATGAAAAGCTCCTAATATGTTTTATGAGGCATATGCGGTCTATATGCCTTAAGTGGACGTTGGTGGTTACCCTTGATGTAATGTTGTATTGCTATTTTATGTGTTAAGTCAACCCTCCTTTATGTGTTAATTCGACCCTCCTTTTATGTGTAAAATTGGCCCTCCTTTATATGTCATGTTGTCTCATTATATTTATACTTTGTATATGTTATTTTATTGTTATATGTAAAGTCGACCTAGACAAAATTAGTCAGGTTGACCCTAGTGGTTTGAGGTCACATTTAGTATATATATGAGGGGATAGCGCCTCATTTGGACACACTTGTTGCTCTAAGTTTTTCGCCCTACTGTCTGAGATTTTTAGCCTGTTGTCTAAGGGTTTCATCCTGAGGTTTTTCGGCCTGTTGTCTCAGGTTTTTGGCCTGAGGTTTTTCGGCCTGCTTTGTCTGAAGTTTTCAGGCTATTGTCTGAGGTTTTCGGCCTGAGGTTTTTCATCCTATTGTCTGAGGTTTTCATCCTGCTTTTCTGAGGTCGATTTTTGGGCATTTAAGCTGGGTCTTTTGGCTAAGAAACTGGAATCTTATTCTAAGGCATAAACCCTGGGGATGTTAGGCATCTTAAGAGGGTTTGTTGATGTTTTGATTAGTTCTTGTGCTTTATGTAGTTGTCCTTTTCCTACAGTGTTTTTCCTGTCATCCCTGCAGTCCGATTTGACATGATCAAAGTCCCATAAAGAGATATGCCCTGAGGATTTAATCAATGAATTAAGAGTGCATTTTTGAGCATACACCGAAGGAAGGAAACACCAACAAATTTGGTACTATTGTTCTTGTTTTAGCCTTTTGCAGTTTGGTTTTTCTTCTACAGTCATGTTAATATTTCAATTAGATCTAGGTTATGTATGCTATTTATACACTGCTGGTTTTGTGTTAAATTTGTTGTCTATCTGGTTCATTTATTATTGTTGGGTTATGCATGCTTAATTATGCTTTGCTGGTCATGAATTTCTTGTAGATAAAATTTTGAAAATAATATATTTTTATTTCTAAGCTAGCCTATTGTTTATCCCTTAATTTCTAACAAATTCCAAATAGAAAAAACTTGAATTGCTTATAAAATTGTCAAAAAACCTTACCTAAATTAAAATTACTAATCTGTGGATTGACAGACAGTTTTACATATAGTCATTTTGAAAAACTTGGGCCAATGCCAAATAGAAAAAACCTGAACTGCATTATAAAATTGTCAGTAAACCTGTCACTTCTCCTTATCCTCCAAACATATTGTCTAGACACATTTCCATGCCCAACATCTATATAGAAAAAAGATATTTCAATGATAGTTCATGAGTACTAGTAAGCCCCTTTGAATCTAATTAACTATCAACTATATCTACAAACACATAAGATCATTCCAGAGATCTTGATTGCAATACACAAGAAGGAACTTACTGAGCCTAAGCGGCAGAGATAAACATTATCGGTGAGTTGAGTAATCTTATCCGAAGCTCGATTTTCCACATACATTCCTGCAAGACATTATGAAAGAATTGAAATTTTAGATATTATAGATCAATTACAGTACAAAAGTAGAATTAGATAGATGCAAAGACAATTCAAAGATCAACTTAGAAATATGCTTATCAATTGTTTGAGCTTTATCAGATTATGTTTCATTTGAATTGGACCCTTCAACTGACAACTTAAAGCACATGTTACAACTCATATTGTATAAGGTTCCATCTTGTGATTCTCATCACATTGATGGAGATTTGCTTCTTATTCCTTGGAAATCCTGGACCGACTTGGGGGGATATATCTTCATGAAGCCCCTTCTCTTCATAGCATTATATCATTTGATGGATATCTTTGGATGGGAGAGTCTCACTTCTCCTTAGTTGGATGGTGATTGTGCTTGGTTCCCTCTTCAAGGTTGCATATCTTTGGTTGAAGGAGCTTTGGAGTTTATGGTCTTGATGCTTTGGATTGATGGTTGTGAGATGCTCTTTGGTGCTATGGTATATCGTTGGTGGATGATTACATTGTTAATGGTTGGCCTATCTTAACACTCATACATCTCATGGTCTCCTTTTATTATGATGTTGGCTTATGGTGGACAAATCCTATAGGTAAACAAACCCCATACCTCATTGCTAAATCAATTGGCACAAACCCACATTGATATCCAACAATGACAAGATTGGCAGGTTTGCCACTAGGGGACAAATACTGGATCACATAACTAAGTCCATGACCACAAAACTAAATTAAAACTACTAATCTGTGGATTGGCAGACACTTTTACATATAGTCATTTTGAAAAACTTGGCCAATGCCAAATAGAAAAAACTTGAACTGCATTATAAAACTGTCAGAAACCTGACCTAAATTAAAATTACTAATCTATGGATTGACATAAACTTTTACATATAATCATTTTGAAAAAACTTGGGCCAATACCAAATAGAAAAAACTTGAACTGCATTATAAAACCTGTCACTTCTTATCCTCCAACAATATTGGTTCGATGGGGCCACTTCCACATTTCATTCCACAAGTTAGCCATGCATATCTTCAGGCCCATCAGTTATAACATGGGATGTGAACATTAATTACATTGAGTTGTGGGTCCTAGCTAATTACATGGTTCATGAAGCCACCTACCACATGGAGTTGCCTTACTGCCCTGAGCCGAAATTTCGATGGAATAGTTATGGGATGGGTCCGTCAAACCTGTATGAGGATTTGTTCTCTCCATTCGGCAATGGTGCGAAATTTGGGGACTGAGGATATCTCCCCTTGGGTTACAATGTACATCATTTTGCAAGATTAATGGAAGATTGGAGATATTGCATCTATCTTATGTGAGGCTTTATTTATGCAATTATTTCACACGTTGATTATTTTTGCAGGAAAACCTTCTAACTGGTCATGAAGGCCTTCTAACTGAGCATCTATCATTTGGATAATGTAATGTGAGGATTAAATCACCCTTATGTTTATTGTTGTTATATCAAACTTGCATCTAACAAATTAGGTTGTTGCTTGAACCAATATAACATCACCTTCATGGCTTTGTTTTAGAGTAGCACTCCTAGCTCTCCAAGGATAATTTTCTGCATCATTTTTCAGCAAGCTAAAGATGATTTATGGTATGCATAGTAGCCTTTAATTATTTTACACATTCATGCATTATCCCTCTCATATTCATTCCTTTTTTACTCCATTTTTCCCAAGATATGGATTGGCAATAATCTTGGGGTTTCTACCTTCATATTCCTTTTCCACACCACTCATTTATTCCACCTTTACTACGACCATACATTTTGTTAAGGCTTATTCTTCAAAAATCACT
>ML850379.1:36487-49632 GCA_009831015.1 Picea engelmannii
ACATACTAAGAATGTATGTGATGGACAAACCATCAAGATGGGAAGACTACCTGCACTTGGTAGAGTTCGCCTACAACAATGGGTATCATGCATCGTTGAAGATGAGCCCATTTGAATCACTTTATGGAAGAAAGTGCAATACTCCAGTGAGCTGGGATAATCCAGCTGATAGAACAGTAGTTGGGCCAGAGTTGCTCAAGGAGATGGAGGACCAAATGATAAAAATTAAGCAGAATTTGAAAGATGCCCAGGACAGGCAGAAAAATTATGCTGATAAGAACATAACCCACTGAGAGTTCAAAGTGGGTGATCATGTTTTCCTGAAAGTGAAAGCTAACAGGAGTTCCTTGAAGCTGGGAAGTTGTGCCAAGTTGGCAGCCAGATTTTGTGGGCCATTTGAAATCCTAGAAAGGATTGGGCCAGTTTCATATATGCTTTCATTACCTGCATCCATGATTGTACATAATGTGTTTCATGTTTAATTGCTTAAGAAGGTGTCCTGCAAGTGCATCATGTGCACATATTGGACAGGAAAAACAAACAGCTCTGAAATCGAGCTATAGGGCTTGTAAAGGTCCAGTGGACCTAGTACAGTCCCGAGGATGTGACATGGGAGCATGAAGATGTTATGCGGGAAGAGTACCCCCATCTTTTTGAAAATTTTGGAAAAGCTTGCAGATGCAGTGTAAAGTTGCACTGAGGACAGTGCAAAAATAAGGGGAGGGGATTGTAATGTCCCCAAGGCTGAGCCCTGTTGTAAATCATATCTATGAAGTATAAAGCTTGTTTATGAACTGTAATTCAAGTTTATAAGGCTGGTGAGCCAAGTCATATAAGCTAGTGGGCTTATGTGTTATTAGGCCAGGGAGCCTAAGTGTTGAAGGCCAGGAGCCTGATTTTTGTACATGTAATTATGCACAGTATTAATAAAAAACATCTCTGCGTGTGGATCGACCATGATGAATGAGTGATGGGGGACTAAGTATCCACAAAGCCTGGGTAAGGGAGAGGGGGCTGAGAGGTTGGAAGAGGGGCTAAGCTGAGGGGGATTAAACCCTTGAGAATAATATTAAATTATTACTATTCCAAAGCTGTGTAAATGTGATGCTTTATCCTAAGTTCTTTGGAAGGACGAGTGACGTCCAAATGGGAAGGAACAAGCTTCATGGGTGACAAGTGTCAACCCAAGCTCATGCAGTTAAAACTGTTGAGTTGAGCCATGATGGGGGTTCCTCCATTCTACCATTGACTGTCTGAACCGGGAATCCCGTATGACCTCTGCAAGAATACCCTCATGCAACTCTAAAACCAAAAAAGGCCTGTGTTGATTTCTGGAGGAGATGGTACACCCTCTGTCAAAACCGTCAAGTCTGTATTCAACGTTCGCGTGGATTTCTTATCACGCATCCCCGAAACCTAGAACCATGAGTCTGTTCTGTATGGATGGTTGGGAAAACCGAATGTCTCGTAATTGTTGAGCCTAGTTGGGTTGAAGCGTCTATCTATCATATGTTTGGGAAACCCATGTTTGTTGTCCCAGTTGACTGTGGCGGCCACACAGTTCTTGGTTGGGTGTGGTTTGTTGTTGTTGTATGTCCGTTGCTGAGCCTTGTTGTTTTTCTACTTTGTATGGGAACAAGATTAAGGAAACCAGTTGTATGACCTATGTGTAACCTCTCTCCAGGTGAGGGAGGTGATTGTTGTTGAAGAGTCAAGTTTTACCAAGCCTGTGAGCGACTCTCTCCAGGTGAGAGAGTGAGTGGAGGAAGGAGAGAGCTCCTGGAAGAAACCCTGTAGCTTCCATAGAGCTCGAAGATTTCCGGTCCGATCTGTTGTTGAAGCCCAAGGCAAGGGAGATTAGCAGCTGAAGGACTGTCTAGGTGACAGAGAAGGTGTATACTCCTATGGTGTGACAAGCATGTGGGGAAGGAGAGTCTGTGGGCAGTGGGAATAAGTGGTTCCTGGGAGAGAATCCTCCTTCTTTTATGTGTATTCTTCATGTAAACCTTACCTAGCCTAGGATTCCTTACCTGATGGAGCTTAGTCCCAGCTCAGGGGTGACCTACTGCTAAGAGTGATAAGCAATGTGGTCTAAGGCTGGGAGGTTCGTGGAAGGTCTACACACAGTTGGTGGTGTGTGACAGTTTCAAAGATAAGTGTCACTATGTTTTGTAATTCTGTAATTAATTAAATTGCATATCTGTGATTCTTGCAATGTTATCACGTATTTTGTTGTGCATATGAATTATTGTTATTTCCATTAACTCTGAAATGCTAGCAGTAATTATGTGTTTAACTGTAATTAAGCGTTTTAAGTTCATTAGAATGCATAATGTTTTACAGAAGTGTTTTTCCGTGTAGTAGCATTGGCCCGACTGTGGGGTTGATGGACGGGGGTGTTACAATATAACCACAAAGCGATAATACATGTGAAGAAGAAAAGGGAAAAAGGGCTAAGGAGTCCGTGGTGGAATTGTAAATCACGAAAATTTTGAGTGCAAGATGTATATCATGGAACAAGAAGCAACATAGTTCAAATGCACCAACTCAAAACAATGACTAAGAATTGGAGATTTCGTGAACCCGTCAACATGAGGATCCAAAATAGGATGACAAAGTCTCCCCACAAGACGTGAGGCCCTGAAGGTCAAATTGTATGGCTCGAAACATTTGAATGCATAATATGTAACATGGAAGAGGGGACGATGTCGGCACCTGGTAGTCAATTTGTATATTGTGGAGGGACAGATGCCAATTGTTTTGTACCAGTGTGTGCAATTGTCACTAGTAAGAGCATAACCAATGTATATTAGGAAGGACAAGAAGTTAGTGGGGATGGAAGGCAGCGACAGATACTTTGAAACATTTGTGAACCGTGGTAGAGTGAATCTTGCGAGTTGGAGGAGTCCGCGGTGGAATTGTAGATCATGAAAGTTTTGAGTGCAAGATGTACATCATGGAACAAGAAGCAACATAGTTCAAAACCACCAACCCGACAACCACAACCATAAAAATTGGCTAAGTATGGAAAGCAACAGTGGTCGGTCGGATTCGTCATGTGAGGATATAGATGGAGATAAAGATATGTCAGCACGCCAATGCTGGAACCCACTATCATAGAAAGGAAACTAAGTATATAACCAGAAAGCAATAATACACGGGAAGAAGAAAAGGGAAAAAGGGCTAAGGAGTCCGCGGTGGAATTGTAGATCACAGAAATTTTGAGTACAAGATGTATATCACGGAACAAGAAGCAACAGAGTTCGAAAGCGCCAACCGAAACAGTGACTAAGAATTGGATATTTCATGAACGCGTCAACACGAGGATCCAAAAATAGGGTGACAAGGCCTCTCGAGAAGACGTGAGGCCCCGATGGTCAAATTGTATTGCTCTGAACATTTGAATGCATAATCTGTAACACGGAAGAGGGGATGATGTTGGAACCTGATAGTCAATTTGTATATTGCAGAGGGTCGGATGCCAACTGTTTCATACCAGTGTGTTCAGTTGTCACTAGTAAGAGCACAACCAATGTATATTAGAAACGACGGGAAGTTTTTGGGGATGGAGGGCAGCGACAAATACTTTGAAACATTTGTGAACCATGGTAGAGTGAATCTTGTGAGTTCGAGGAGTCTACGGTGGAATTGTAGATGACGAAAGTTTTGAGTGCAAGATGTATATCATGGAACAAGAAGCAACAGATTTCAAAAGAGCCAACCTGACAAGCACGACCATAAAATTGGCTAAGTATGCAAAGTAACAGCGGTTGGTCAGATTCATCATGTGAGGATATAGATGGAAATGAAGATATGTCAGCCCATCAATGTTGGAACCTGCGATCATATAAAGGTGACTAAGTATATAACCACAAAGCGATAATACATGGGAAGAAGAAAAGGGAAAAAGGGCTAAGGAGTCCGTGGTGGAATTGTAAATCACAAAATTTTTGAGTGCAAGATGTATATCACAGAACAAGAAGCAACAAAGTTCGAATGCGCCAACTTGAAACAATGACTAAGAATTGGAGATTTTGTGAACCCATCAACACGAGGATCCAAAATAGGATGACAAGGTCTCCCTAGAGGACATGAGGCCCCGACGGTCAAATTGTATGGCTCAGAACATTTGAATGCATAATCTGTAACACGAAAGAGGGGAGGATGTCGGAACCCGATAATCAATTTGTATATTGTGGAGGGATGGATGCCAACTGTTTCATACCAGTGTGTGCAGTTGTCACTAGTAAGAGCATAACCAATGTATATTAGGAAGGACAAGAAGTTAGTGGGTATGGAAGGTAGCGACAAATACTTTGAAACATTTGTGAATTGTGGTAGAGTGAATCTTGCGAGTTCGAGGAGTCTGCGGTGGAATTGTAGATCACGGAAGTTTTGAGTGCAATATATACATCGCGGAACAAGAAGCAACAGAGTTCGAACCGCCAACCCAACAACCGCGACCATAAAATTAGTTAAGTATGGATAGCAACCGTGGTCGGTCGGATTCGTCATGTGAGGATATAGACAGAGATGGAGATATGTCCGCCTGCCAACGTTGGAAGGCGCAATTATAGAAAGGCCACTAAGTAAATAACCAGAAAGAGATAATACACGGGAAGAAGAAAAGGGAAAAAGGACTAAGGAGTTTGCGGTGGAATTGTAGATCACGAAAATTTTGAGTGCAAGATGTATATCACGGAACAAGAAGCAGTGGAGTTCGAAAGCGCCAACCCGGTAACTGCGGGCATAAAATTGGCTAAGTATGGAGAGGAACAGCGGTCAGTCAGATTCATCATGTGAGGATATAGATGGAGATGAAGATATGTCAGCCCACCAACGCTGGAACCCGCGATTATAGAAAGGCGACTAAGTATATAACTAGAAAGCGATAATACACGGGAAGAAGACAAGGGAAAAAGGGCTAAGTATCTCACAGAAGAACATCTATTGTTCGTTTATTAATGCAAATCCTTTTGAACCCCTATTGATTTCTCACTAGTAAAGGCATAAATTTCATATCACGAAAGTTCTTTGGGTGCAAGATGTATATGTCGGAACAGGGGACATAAGTGTTGGATACCGCAAATAGGGAACATAAGTGATGGATACCGCAAATCATGGAACAAGAAGCAACAGAGTTCGAAAGCGGCAACCCAAAAATCGCGGCCATAAAATTGGCCAAGTATGGAAAGGAACATCGGTTGGTCAGATTCGTCATGTGAGGATATATACGAAGATTAAGATATGTCAGCCTGCCAATGTTGGAACCCGCGATCATAGAAACGCGAATAAGTAAATAACCAGAAAGAGATAATACACAGGAAGAATAAAAGGGAAAAAGGACTAAGGAGTCCACGGTGGAATTTTAGATCACGAAAATTTTGATTGCAATATGTATATCACGGAACAAGAAGCAACGGAGTTCGAAAGCACAAACCTAGCAACCGCAGGCATAAAATTGGCTAAGTATGAAAAGGAACAACGGTCGGTCGAATTCGTCATGTGAGGATATAGATGAAGATGAAGATATGTCAACACGTCAACGCTAAAACCTGCAATCATAGAAAGGCGACTAATACACGAGAAGAAGGCAAGGGAAAAAGGGCTAAGTATCTCACAGAAGAACATCTATTGTTCGCTTATTAATGCAAATCCTGTCGAACCCCTGGTGAGTTCTCATTAGTAAAGGCATAAATTGTAGATCACGAAAGTTATTTGGGTGCAAGATATATATGATGGAACAGGGGACATAGGCGTTGGATACAGCAAACCCGGGACCCGGTGATCAGATAATTGGCTAAGTATTGAAAGAGACCACGGTCGGTCGGGCTCATGGTGTGAATATATAGAAAAAGAGTTGCCAATTTGTGAATCCATGAGGCCCTGAACATATAGCTGCGACTAAATATAGAACCACAAAGGGATAATATGGGGGGGGGGGAGGAAAATTAAGAGTTTTTGTACATTCTCGCAAACAAATAGTATATTGCGGAACTCCGGGCGTTGTTTGCAGCTTGCGGGAGATTCAAAACACAATTTTGAGGTCGTCAATCCGGGAACCTGCAATTGAAAAAGTGTGCAAGTATGGAACATAGAAACATTGGTCGGGACTTGGTTTCGCTAATATATTGAAATTTTTAATATCTTTGCCATTACCTGGCAAGATCTTATTTGCATGTTTCTGGACAAGTTCTGTAGGGATGGTTGGTTGTCGAGACTTTTTCTTATTACTGACTATTTTTAGGGTTGTTGCCTGATGTTGTTTAGTATTAAAACTTTGGTGTTTCATATCTGGAAAGAAGTACGAGGATGGGAAGAACATGAAACAATGACTAGAAGTTGGAGTTTTCGTGAACCCGCCAACGCGAGGATCCAAAATAGGGTGATAAGGTTTCCCCAGAAGACGCAAGGCCCCGACAGCCAAATTGTATAGCTCGAAACATTTGAATGCATAATGTGTAACACAAAAGAGGGGACGATGTCGGAGTTTGGTAGTCAATTTGTATATGGTGGAGGAGCGGGTGCCAATTCTTTCGTACCAGTGTGTCCAGTTGTCACTAGGAAAAGCATAGTTAATGTATATTAGGAAGGACATGAAGTTGGTGGGGATGGAAGGCATCGATAGATACTTTGAGAGAAGTTAATGTATAAAAGGAACTCGTGGTGGAATTGTAGATCACAGATGTTTTGAGTACAAGATGTATATCACGGAACAATAAACAACCGAGTTTGTAAGTGTCAACCCGGCAACCGCGACCATAAAATTGGCTAAGTATGGAAAGGAACAACAGTTGGTCGAATTCGTCATGTGAGGATATAGATGGATATGAAGACATGTCATCCCGCCAACCTTGGAACCGGATATCATAGAAATGCGACTAAGTATATATCTAGAAAGTGATAACGGACGGGAAGAAGAAAAGACGAGTTCATATGCGCCAACCCGACAACCGTGGCCATAAAATTTATCCAAGTATGGAAAGGAATAGTGGTTGGTCAGATTCGTCATGTGAGGGTATAGATGGAGATGAATATATGTTAGCCCGCCAACCCTACAACCCGCAATCATAGAAAGATGACTAAGTATATAACCAGAAAGCGATAATGGATGGGAAAAAGAAAAGGGGAAAAGGGCTAAGTATCTGACAGTAGAAAATCCATTTTTTTCCGTGTATTAATGCCAATGTTTTTGAACCCTTGTTGGGTTCTCACTAGTAAAATCATAAACTATCGATCACGAAAGTTCTTTGGTTGCAAGATGTATATGAGGAAATAGGGGACATAGGTGTTGGATACTGCGAACTCAGGGCCTGGTGGCTAGATAGTTGGCGAAGTATTGGCCAAGAGAAAGTTTTGATATTTATTTAAATAGTATTCATACTACTATATATTAATGGAGAATTTTTTTATATTTATTTCAATAGTATTCATACTAATATATATTAATGGATTATTTTTGTTTCAAATGAAAATCATCTCCTAATTTGTAGGATGCTCTTCGATTCGAAAATTTCTTTGAAACCACAAAAGTTTTGACTACAATATGTATATAACGCAACAAGAAGCAATAGAGTTCGAAAGCGCCAACCCGACAATCGCGGTCATAAAATTGGCTAAGTATGGAAATGAACATTGGTCGGTCGGATTCATCATGTGAGGATATAGATGGAGATGAAGATATGTTAGTCGACCAACCCTGAAACCCGCGATCGTAGAAAGGCAACTAACTATATAACCAGGAATCAATAATAGACGGGAAGACGAAAAGGGGAAAAGGGCTAAGTATCTCAAATAAGAAAATCTATTGTTCCTTTATTGATGCCAAGCTTTTCGAACCCATGGTGAGTTATCACTAGTTAAAGCATAAATTGCAGATCACGGAAGTTATTTGGCTGCAATATCTATATGACGAAACAAGGGACATAGTTGTTGGATATCACAAACCCATTTATTTGGCTGCAATATGTATATGAAAAAACAAGGGACATAGTTGTTGGATATCGCAAACCCGGGGCCTAATGGCCAGAAGGTGAGTTATCACTAGTTAAAGCATAAATTGTAGATCACGAAAGATCTTTGGCTACAAGATGTATATGACGGAACATGGAACACAGTTGTTGAATACCACAAACTCGGGACCCGATGGCCAGATAATTGGCTACGTTTTGGCTAAGAGGAAGTTTTTATATTTATTCCAATAGTACTCATATTACTATATATGCACGAATATTATCAAATAATAGAAGTTGCAATATATGCAAGATATTGAACAGGAAAATGGCGTCAACACTTGAGTTGCCTTGTTGTAAGTCATTAATTCATTCTATTTATGGGACCTGAAGAATGAAAGCAGGACGGGTCCTCCAATTTCTTTCTTTAAGTATAGGGCCGACATCACATAAGTATGGCCTATGACAAATTATTCTTCCATGTAAAATGTAAGCAACAAACAAAGTATCCTTTATTTAAATTGAAGTACTGGGAAGCAGAAAGAAAAGCTTGTCGTCCATGGTTAACGACACACAGGAAAAAAGGTACAAAATAAAATGAAAAACAATACCAGAGATTGGAAAACACCATTAAAAAAAAACCGCAAATATTATATATTCAAATAAGATGGGTTACACAATATAGCTTAGATTATTTGCCACAATGATTGTGATTTGGTCTGCCGCCGACCAATAAAAAGTATGTACAATGATGAAGCTTGTTGACAGTCTTCTTGAATATCAAATCATTTATTCCTAAAAAACGAGTTGAATATCAATTTCGGGTCTTGGACTTAATTGGTGTTGCCAACTAGATCTATCCTAATTTTTTTAATAGCTTGTCTCTTCTAGATATGGCCTGCTTTCATTGGTTGGTTATTCAACATTCCATTCTTTGTTAAGTATTAATTTTCGTCTGTCGTCGAAAACTTAGGGTTTAAAGTGCTTTCCTTGTAATGTTCCTGATCATTGACATATGAGACAACTTAGAAATGTGATTCAAGCCCAATTCAAAGTCGAGGGAATCATTTTATGTGACATCAGCTATCGGACAAAAAAAAATTCAAGTATGTTGTGACTGTTATTCTCCCTATATTCGATTATATGTTTGGTTGAAAAGTTGGCCTGAAGATTTGTAAGTTGAACTTCTTTGTTTTATTATAGTAAATTGGAAGGAACGTCCAAGCCAGGTGCAAAATGTTCTTCTGTTGAATTACATGACTTCTTCCGATAGCACAGGTCTGGAAAGTGTATCAAATGCTGCAGATTGCATCAGCACGGGTCTGACAAGTGTATCAAATGTTGCAGATCACATCAGAATACATCTTTCTTCATAGCGGTGGCAGGCATGGTGGCCCACGGAAAGGTCTATAGGAGGTGACACCAAATATGTGGAGTCTATACCTACATCCAGAGGAAAGTGAACAAACTTTGACAAAGAACATGGATTTATGTCGAGTTTGTTACCACACCCAGAAGTAGCTCAACAAAATTTTAAATAGAAACTTATGTAGTTATAATATGTCATTGTATCCACCCATACAGTTTTTGTTACCCGCTTCTGGGTACAATCGTGAATGGAGTAATATTTCATGTCATTTACGAACATCACAAACCATTTTGCAAGCCACAGTAAGTGTGACACCCCTGATGAAGACAAATTCCTGTGTGCTCAACAGAATTCGATACACTTGCCAAATATGTGTTGTTGGAAGAAACTATATACTTCAATGAATAAGTATTTTGCACATGACCTAAAAATCCATTACAAATCCCAGCAAGAAAACAAAGAAGATCAACAAACAAATCTCCAGGAAGGCTTTTCAACCAACCAAAGCATCGAATATAGGGAGAACACCAACTAAGAGATACTTGTTCTTTTTCCCCCCCCTGTCTGAGTTCCCTCAAAACCAGTCTCTCTTCTTTCATTTGGGCCTCAATCACATCTCTAAGTTGTCTTACATGTCCATGACCAGGAACATTAGAACGAAGACACCCTAAAGCCCAACTCTTTGATGATAGAGAGAAATGGAAATAAGTATTTAAAAGCAACGCTGGAGGATGACAGTATGATCTTTCGTAGATTTTGGGTTAATTCATTTTAATGACAAATGTTCTCGATATTTTTGCCTATTAATGCCAATCTTTTCGAATATGTACGCTAAATAGTGACTAATAGCACATATTAACATTCCCATATCCGAGCAGATTCTCAAATCTGACACCTAACATATGCATAATATTAAAGAGGGACATGACGTCAAGGCCTTTGTGGGTGACACATTCATGGATGACAGCGAGGTAGTACAGTATTGCACTGTTACTATGATGAAGCCTTTTAAAAACTAAAAGAGCCAATATTTTTTATTTTTTTTGCAAATTCAAAATGCAGACAAACGAAATTACCAGATCCCATAATATTCGCCTATCTATTCATTTTAATGGGAGATGTCCTCAAGATTTCCGCTTATTAAAGACAATCTTTTCGAACTTGTCTGGTCGGTTGTGAGTTTTGAAAGCATAATTAATGTCTATTGGGAAGGGTGGAAGGTAGTGGGGATGGAGGGGAGCGACAAATGCTTTTAAACTTTTATGAACTCGGAAAGGCGTCAACCCGCCAAACTTTGAAAACTTGACTAAGTATGGAATGCTAGGTCAGATAGAAAAAGTCATCATAGGTAGAGGCACGGTTGCGAGTTCGAGGAGTGTGGGGTCGAATTGTAGAGCACGGAAGTTCTGCGTGCAAGATGTATACATCGAACACGAGCTACCATAGTTCGATAGCACCTATCCGCAAAGCCGCGTTCATAAAATTGGCTAATTAAGAAACTGAACGATGGTCGGTCGAAATCATGATGTGAAGATATAGATGGAGGTAACGATTTGTCAGTTCTCCACACCAGGAACCCATGAGCACAAAAACGTGAGAAAGTATAGAACCAGAAACGCAGTTTACAAGAGGAAAAAAAAAGGGAGAGAACTATATCGCTCACACAACAAAACTTACTCTCATAACTATGAAACCATAGTAAGACATAAACCATGGAAAAAACATCGCCAGTTATGAAATATAGTTTGAGGCCGACAAACTTTGGTTGAAGGCGTAAGAGATGCAATTTACATCGACTACACAATTTTGTATTTTATTTTAGCTTAATAGTATTTTATGGGGAGTCAACCGCAAAACAATGTAATGACAGACCCAATTGTGGATGCAACACCCCAACATTGCAAACCCTAAGAAAATAAGAGAAAGAAACAAATAACAACCTAGTTAAGAAGCACCAAAAGGCCCAACTGCAGTTGCAGGACCCGAACCCTGCAAATTCAAATCAAACAACAATAAACAACCTCCAACGAACAAAAAAGAAAGCAACAACCAGTCCACCAGGGATGACGCAGTTCCAATCGCGGTTGCAGAACCCCAAACGTGCAAACTACAACAAGATGAACAAACAAACAAGAACAACAACAACAATCAAATAAGAAATCAATGGAGATGCAAGAAGCAAGCATGAACCAGTGAACCAACAATGTTGTTGAAGCAAGCATGAACCAGTGAACCAACAATGTCATTGAAGCAAGCAACAAATAACAGGAGCAAGAAGCAAATAACAACCCACTTAAGAAGCACCAAAAGGCCCAAATGCAGCTACAGGAACCAAACCCTGCAAATTCCAATCAAACAACAATAAACAACATCCAGCGAACAAAGAAGCAAGCAACAACCAATCCACCAGGAATGACGCAGTTCCAATCGCGGTTGCAGAACCCCAAACGTGCAAAATGCAACAAGACGAACAAGAAAACAAGAGCAACAACAACAGGCAAATAAGAAATTAGTGGAGATGCAAGAAGCAAGCATGAACCAGTGAACCAACAATGTCGTTGAAGCACAATATTGCCCAAATTGACTGCAGAGAACATTGCATATAAAATAAAATAAAACAGAAGAAAGTGTATTGTAACAAGCCTGCTAAGTAAACATTCAACGCTGCCAAGCCTGTCAGGTAAACATTTAAGTCTGTCAGAAATGCTCTGTAAACATTTAAGAAAAATTGCAATGTGGCAGGTCTCTAACGTACCAATTTTATTATTATTATAATTTATGTAACAATAGTTCGAACAGTAGAGAATGTATTCGAAGGACAAACTTTGGATATGCTAGCATATAAAACATTGGCATAAATTTAGCTAGCAGAAAATGCTAAGACAAACATTTGAACTAATGCTAGCATTAATCCACCTTCAAGCAATACATAGGAAAAATATATGATTCAAAAAGATTGTAGACGTTAAAAAGGTTTGGATATGTTAACATATAAAACATTGGGAATAGTGAAGCCAACAATAAGACCTTCAATCTGTTATCCAATCAGATCACTACATATATGGTACTTTTTAGTATATAAAAATCAATGGTTTTAGTTCCCTAGCTCCAACAATAGAGATTATGAAAATATTTGTGATCAAAGGACAAACTAATATGGAGTCAACGACTTATCGATCGTTATAGTTCCTCTATGCCTACGGCGGGGACTAATAAAATCCTTGATGAAAAGTGAGCTCCAATAGGTCTTGCCAAATAATGTTGCAAAGAGAATGAACAACAAAGAATACCGCGAAAAATATGCATAGGAAGGGGCAAACTATGTAAGCATAGCTAAATAGTGTGTAACAACCCAAAAAAAAAAAAATTATAAATTTGTTTAGTCACCACTAGATAATTGCAAAAATTATTGATTTGAGGTACATGTTGAAGAAACTGTTCTTTTCAAATCCATTCAAGCTCAAAATTGTTATGTCTTCAACAAACTTTGAGTTATTGTTGCAAGTGTGCATAGAAATCATGCTTATGTCATATCCTAGAAGTTAACATTACAAAGTGACAACAAAACTCACAACATAGGATAGTTACACCAGTTCTGATACCATGTAAAAATTAGAAACAAAAATGTGATAGGAAAGTAGAGTCACCACACAAAATTACACGAACACCAAGTTTATAGCGGAGAAAGCCTCTAGGAATATCCACACCCACTAAATATTTATTTATTCATCTTGACCCTAACAATATACAAATGAGGCAAAGCCTTGAATATACAAGAGTGGGTTTAGATTAGCTCCCTTCAAACCCATTAAATGAAGGGCCAC
>ML850380.1:0-15003 GCA_009831015.1 Picea engelmannii
TGAGATACTCTGCATCAAGTTGCTTGAATCCATACAAGGTCTTCTTCCATTTGCATACACGGGTCTCCTTCTGGTATAAGCTTCTTTCTCGATTTGCTTTATTGAGAAGAACAGTCTTTTACATGTAAGTTTCAATCCATGGATACTGCAAGAGGTATATCTGGTTTACTGGAACAAGTTGTCGTCATAGTCTTCTCCCTCCTTCTGGAAGAACCTCTAGTTCTGAATCTCGTAATGCTTCCATTCATAAGTCTTTTTCACATTTTCTTACATACACCGTTCTTCATCACAACTTCCATTTCTTCTAGTTGATTGCTTCTAGTGGGTTCAAACCAAGCTGGTAGTCTTATGATTCTCGGTATAATAACTAGTTGTTTTGGCCTTTCTTTCTTTCTTGGAATCTTCATGTTCTTCCTCATGTTCCTCTTTAACTTTGGGGTCCA
Organism: Picea engelmannii; assembly: GCA_009831015.1. Lineage (NCBI taxonomy): Eukaryota > Viridiplantae > Streptophyta > Pinopsida > Pinales > Pinaceae > Picea > Picea engelmannii. Next base: position 444 of record ML850380.1, read on the forward strand.
TGGAGTCTTCTATAGATTCCATGCCCTTCCTTCCTGAAGATTATGACTTCTTCATTTCATCATAGGAACATAGATGTAGATGGACAACCAAGGATACTTAAGACTTCTTTTCGAAGAAGACTTCTTCTTCTAGAGTGAAACTGAACACATGTTGCTTATCATGGTTGCTACTTTCAATGGGAATATGGACAAATACTTCATAATCTTCACGGATTCTTCAATGGATCATATCATTTAGGATTAGTTTCTTCCTAATCCTCACTCCATGCATGAATGCATGCTCTTCTTTTGGAATTTTGTAATCAGCTCCCTCCATCTAAGAGAGTCCATGCTTCCGTCTTCATCCTCATTGACTTATGCAAAGTGTCACAAGTCTTGATTCTAATTTCCTCTTGATTACTGACTTCTTTTTTATTTGACTCCTTCTGGGTCTCTTCAAGTTTGATTCTAATTTCGGATTATCTCATAGTTGTTACTTATATAATAGATTCCTCAGGAATTTGCCAACGTATTTCATCTTCTTGTAGTCATTGTAATAGCAATCCCTATCTTGTTATTCTTTCATAAGTATTGTTTCACTGACCATCTTTTCTTCTAAGAAATAGATATGCATGATATGTACAGGAACTATGTAAACATGGTATGTACAAGAACTATGCTATAGAAGAATATTGTTACCTTGACTAGAAGAAAAAGTCTGCTTCATCCTGCTTAACTTTCTTTGAGGGTTCATTTTCTTCGACAACTGTTGTTTCATGTGTTTCCTTCCTTTTCTTTAACTCAGGACAGTGGTTCCTGTAGTGACCATATTTTAGATAGTTGAAGAATTGTATTTTTGACATATCCTTTTCTTGATTTGGTTTCTTCCTTGAACCAAACTTCTTGTTCCTGAATTTCTTGAACTTTGTTGTGTATGCTTGTTCATCATCTTTCTTTTGGGATTCCTCTTTTGCGTTAATCCTTGATTCTTCTTGTGCACAACAAGTCCAAAGTTCTTCAAATGTGGGATACTCCTTTCTTGTGTTCATGCTTGCGGCAAATGCATCCCATGTGTTGGGAAGGCCATTGAGTACTATATTTACCAATTCCTTTTCTGAAATGATTTCTTCAATAGCTTGTAGTTGATCTCTTAACTGAGTGATTCTCACAAAGTGTGATGTTATGCTATCATCATCATTCATTTTCATGTCATGGAGCTCATTCTTCAGACTCATTACTTGTCCAATGTTTCTGACTGAGAAGAGATTAGTTAGGGCATTGTACATCTTCTTAGATGAGTCAAGATGAGAGATGTAGGGTATCATGTGGTCTTTTACAGAGTCCTCTATGATACTCAGAGCATTGATGTCATTGTCCTTGAATTTCTCCATAACTACAATGTTATGAGGTTCCTTCTCTTTTCCTGCTTCAAACTGTGGTTCCATGATCTTGTCTTTCACGATATCCAACACTTTATTCTTGGCAAGGATGAGGTCAATCCTTGTCTTCCATGCTCTGAAGTTAGAAGCCCCTTCTAACTTGTTCTCTGACTTCATAGAGTAAGTCATGACTGCTTTGACTTGATCAAACTTTGACTTTGACTTGGTCAACCTTTGACTTTGACCTAAAACTCAAACTTGATGTCTTGGCTTGCTGAGAGTACCAGGAGGTGTGCTAGGCTAGGGCGCACTAGGCTATCCAGGAATTAGGTCAAGATCTTCACTTAAGGTGCCTTAACAAGAGGGTTAGGGTTTCGTTGCTACAGCGAAAACTTTGACTGCAACTACAACTGTAACTAAGCAAATCCTCCCAATCTATCTTCCAATGGTTAGACTGTCTAAAGATAGTGTGGGCCCATAACCTGTTAGAAAAATAGGTGCTTGTTTCACCATAGAAAATATCTCAATATTGTCCCCCAACCATAGGCATGAATGCCACCCCTGAGCACCTTAATCTTGACAGAGAGAATAATTCTGGAAGCAAGCCCTAGGACCAATAGCCAATCAAGGTAGCGTACCTCTCTCCAGAGCTAGTGTACCAAGAAGAAATTCCAAACCATAACCAAAGAGAAAGTCCAAGCCAAAACCAAAATTGCCAGTTGCAGCAACTGCAGCTGCAGCTCCTCTCCAAATTTGCTCAGCACCACTGATCTTATGCAGTTGTGAGAGTAAAGGTGACAAATGAGCTCTAGCGCCCTCTTATTTATAGTCCTCCAAGTGACCTAACTTGGCCTACTACTTCTGGAGGCTAATAACTCAATAATAAATATTCTCGAGTCGACTTGTCTCCTAGGGTTATTATCCAACGTTTTAGGGTTTCTCTGGCTTCCCAGAATAATCTAGTCTTGTCAAAGGTTACATGTGGAGGTTAATACCTCCTGCAGCTACCGTAATATCAACATGAGGGTTAGCACCTTAACAGATTCCTTTCCACCTCCAAGGCCATTACTTGTGGGTGCATGTATCAACGCTGGCAAGGTACCATCAGTCTCTCTTGCTCAAGTGTGGAGGGTGGGATGAAAATGTTTCCAACACTTCATATCCCCAAGGGTTAGCTCAATTGGTTGGACCATCCACCTGTAAATTTGTAACCCTAGCTGACTATTGTCGTATGTTTCTCTTAATTAAATAAATTAAATCTGAACTTATTTAATTACAGAAATAAATATTTCTGAACATGCAACAATCACACATATAGTTGAAAATGAACAGTGGAAGCATAACCACGATACACCAATAAATACACCCTCAAATCAGCTTTTCATTTAAATTCCAAGCTTACAGGGAAACCTCCACAAGCTGTCAAACTAACAGTTGCACGGTATACACAAAAAAAAATAGATCTGCACTTACTGAGATAAATCTACCTGCTGGACAACTGAGAATTTGCCTGTCTAATCTGCTGTACAACACTGTACAGACTGTACTTCAGCCTGCTTCTCGACCTTGACTCCTCTCTTGTGCTTTGAATCTGCTCCACTAATCTCTCGCTGATCTCTTGAGTCTTCTTGGTATACAAAATGTCTGTTCAACCTCTCCCATCTTGTTTTATTTATGCTTTGAGAGAGATAACTAATCTCCTCAATCCTAGCAACTAATCTCAACTAATCTCCTTAATCCTAGCAACCACCTTATCTCAACAATGAGATGTACAGCTAAGATTAGATCAAATCTAACTCACTAAGATTCTAGAATCTCTAGAATATTTCATTTAGATTTTTATGATTTAAGAGATCTAGGGAAATTAAACTTTCACTTTTATTTAATAAGTGAAATTACAAGATAGAATTATTTCCCACTTTTAATAAGTGGTCACTAGAAGTTGTCTCGAACCACTTCTCATACGTTCACACCCAACCTTTGCAAGAAGCTCCTACTCGAGCTATATTTCTCAACACTCCCTCTTAGCGAGGAAGGAATTTTGCATCAATCCAAGTTTGTCTCTGAATGCTTCAAACTTCCCTTTTGCTAAGGGCTTGGTCAGAATATCAACTCCCTGTTGATCAGTGGGAATATATTGGAGCTTCACTATGCCCTTCTGAATCTTGTCTCAAATGAAGTGATATTTGATCTCTATGTGCTTGGACCCGTCATGAAACACTGGATTCTCATAGAGTTTGATACAACTCCGATTATCACAGTAAATCAACGTGGGATCCAACTCCTGATCAGATAAAATTGCAAGCAACTTGCAAAGCCAAATGGCCTCACAACTAGTTGTACTCGTTTCCATATACTCTATCTCTATTGAGCTGAGTGCCACAAAAGTCTGCTTCCCGCCGAACAAGGATATCATCGTTGATCCCAAGATGAAGCTACACCCTAAGGTGTTTTTCCTGTATGATGTAGTACCTACACAATCTGAGTCTGTATACCCCTGCAACTTCACCTCACCATCTCCAAGATATCTCAACCCATACTCCATTATGCCCCTCAAGTATCTGAGCACATGTTTTGTTGCTACCCAATGCTCCTGCCTCGGCTCCACCATGAACTGACTCAAGGTGTTCACTACAAAACATAAATCCGGTCTGGTGTTGACCAAATACATCAAGAAACCTATCAGTTGCTTGTACAACATAGGATCCACCAACTCTGAATATGAAGTTGTCACCTTCTTCAAATTGGTGATCATGGGTGTGGCCTTAGGTTTGCAGTCTTCCATCCGAAACCTCTTCAGGATCTCCACTACATACTTACCTTACCCAAGGAAAATCTCCCCTGGTCTCTGCCAAACCTCCAAACCCAAGAAGTAATGCATCATGTCAATGTCCTTCATCTCGAACTTGGTTGACAGGTCTGCTTTGCACCCTGCAATGAGCTTCTATACACCTATAAGAAACAAGTCATCTACATACAACACCAAAATAAGCAGATCAATAATCAATTCCAACAAATATATAATATAAGTTAGGATCGGCTTCACTTTTGGTGAAGTCCATCCTCAACAAGTATCCATCAATTATGGAGTACCATGCTCTTGGTACCTTCTTGAGTCCATACAAGGATTTCTTAAGCCTGAAAACATGGGTTTCCTTCCCATTTACCTCAAATCCCTGAGGTTGTTCAATGTACACTTCCTCCTCAATGATCGCATTAAGGAAAGTTGTCTTCACATCCATGATCCATCTAATGTATCCTCCATGCCATAAAAGAAACTAAAGACATAATTGCTCTAATGGAAGTGTACCTAGCGACTTGAGAAAATGTCTCCTCGTAGTCCACTCCCTCTTTCTAGGAGAACCCTATCGCCACAAACCTCGCCTTGAACTTCTCGATGCTGCCCTCTGCAACATGCTTGATTTTGTAGAGCCACCTAGAAGTTACTTCTGACTTCCCCTCCTGTCTTGGCACTACATCCCAAACATCATTCTTCATGATGGAGGTGTACTCCTCCACCATGGCATCTCGCCATACTTGTTGGTTTTCTACCTCCTAATAACTGGAAGGCTTTGAATCTATGATGTAGCTCATCAATGCCATGTAGTTTGGAAACTTCTTCGGAGGCTTGCTCTCCCTAAACATGCTCCTAGGAGCCTCAACGTACTCCCGAGCATCCCTCAATGTTTGAGTGAACCATCGAGGTCTCCTAAAAAAACTAGAAGGGGCTAATGTCTCCTCCTCCTCACCTGAAGGTCGTTGTCCTAAACTGGAAGCCATTGGTGACTCTAGCTCAACCTTTGGAGCTTCCTATTCCTCATCCTCTATAACTGGAATAGGCTCATGAGACTTCCTAGATAGAAAGTCTTCCTCGAACTTTACATCCCTGCTTATGACTATCTTCCTCTTCTCTGGAATGAAGACCCTGTAGCCTTTGAAGTCTCACTGTAACCTACAAACAAACCCTTCTTGTTGGATGGCTCCAACTTGGTCCTCTTCTCTATAGGTACATGGATATAAACTCAACAAACAAAAATGCGAAAATGAATCACCTCTAATTTCACACCAGTGAATGCCTCCTCTGGTGTCTTGTCCTCCAAGTTCTTGTGTGAACACGTGTTCTGGATGTAGATTGTTGTGTTGCTTGCTTCTGCCCAAAGAAACATGGGAAAGTCCTGGTCATGAATTATGGCCTTAGCGACCCCTATGATGGATCATTTTTTCTGCTCTACAACCCCATTTTGTTGTGGGTTGTATAGAAAATTCAGCTCCCTCTTGATCTTTGCCTCCTTGTAGAAACCCTCGAACTCCTTGGAGGTATACTCACCCCCATTGTCCAATCTCAAGACCTTGATCTTCTTCCATGTTTGGTTCTCAACTAGGGATTTGAAATCCTTTAACCTACGAAAGACCTCATCCTTGGTCTTCAAGAAGTAGATCCATGTCTTGCGAGAGAAATCATCGATGAAGAAATGATAGTACATGCTTCCTATGACTGATGCTACTAACATCAGTCCACAAACATCTGAATGCACTAGGTCTAGAATCTCTTTAGACCTATACTCGTTGCTTGGGAAAGCAACCTTTGCATGTTCCCTACTGCTCAATGTTGAACTCTGGAAGACCTGTGACTATCTCCCTCAAAATAGGAAATGCCTTGTGATGCAGGTTCCTCGTACCTTTGTGCCACAACTCACACAAGTTGTTTGTGTTATGAACTAGGAATCAAATAGGTTCACCCTATAACCTGTATAAATTGCCTTCCCTAACCTTGATCAACTGAGTTGATTATGGGCTAGACTCCTTCGGTCGAATAAGGACTTGTCGGTTTTTGAACTCTACTGCAAAGCCCTTATCTTCCATAAAAAAATGAAAGCAAATTCTTCCTTAGACTTGGAACAAACAAAATGTTGTCAAAGTCTAAAGAATTACCTCACTGGAGTCAGAAGGGAATGGTGCCAACTCCTGCTACTGGGTACTTGGCATCATCACAGAGTTCAACCTGAACTCCTAAGTCCTGCTCTATTAGACTTGAAAATAACTCATGAGCTAATGTCATATGCCTAGATGCTCCATTGTCCACATACCAAGTGTCCTGCGGAAACATATTGGTAGAAAGGAAAGATACCATCAAGAAGTCTTTCTCGAACTTGGAGGCAAACTCTCTCATCTGAGTTTCAACAGAGGTTGCTACCTGATGTTGTTGTTTCCCTTTACCTTTCTTCTTGTTCGAACACTGTGATGCATAATGTTCTTGCTTATGACATATGAAGCAATTGATTTTACTCAAATCCTCTCCTATCTATGAAGTTGAATCCTCACTCTTTCCCTTACCCTTGTTGGGTCCTTTACCTTTGCCCTTCTTGGTTTAATCAATTAGGGCTAGGTTGTCATCACCAACTTCCTTTCTGACCTTTGACTCCATCCAAGTCTCCTCTTGGATACAATCATCTCACAATCTTTCAAAGGTAGGAAGATTCTCACGAGCACAAATACCCTTGACAAATGCTTCCCATGAAGTTGGGAATCCATTCAATGCCATGTTTATTAGCTCTGCATCAGCCACCGTCTCCCCAACTGTTGTAAGTTGATCACAAATCTGTGTGATCTTCACATCAGGTCTGATCTAGTCATCTCTATGGATCTAAGTTTGTTTAGCAATATCATCTTTTTGTTTATGTTCCCACTCTAGTAAAGACTAACCAGAGCATCAAACATCTCCTTTTCCATTTTCTTCTAGGATACATGAAGAATGAAATGATCCTTCACGGAATCCAAGATCACTCGCTTGGCCTTTACGTCCTTCTTCTTATGTGTTGCCAACTGTTGCGGATCTGTAGGTGAAGGCACAACATCTTTGACGATATCCTAGAGTTCATTTTCTTCCAATAGCAATGTTACCCTGACTTTCCAGAGCAAAACATCTGAGGCGCCATCTAATATGTCCTCAAATCTTAGGCTAGCTGCTGCCATCTCTAAGATCAAATGCACAAACTTTTCAAATCTGAAAATAAAACAAAAAATTTGCCCTGCAAGACTTCTTAGTCCTTCAAGCAACAATAATGACTAACTGCTGGTCCTTGTTTCCAGCAGTTGATCTACTGATGTAAACCCTCGAGGATCTCTATCAGATACTAGCTCTGATAGCATGTAAATTTTCAACCTTAGGTGACTGCTGTCCTATGTTTCTCTTAATTAAATAAATTAAATCTGAACTATATTTCTGAACGTGCAACAATCACACATATAGCTGAAAATGAACAGCGGAAGCATAAACACGATGCACCAATAATTACACCCTCAAATCAGCTTTTCATTTAAATTCCAAGCTTACAGGGAAACCTCCACAAGTTGTCAAACTAACAGCTGTACAGTATACACAAAAAATTCAGATCTGCACTTACTGAGATAAATCTGCCTGCTGTACAACTGAGAATCTGTCTGTCTGATCTGTTGTACAGCATTGTACAGACTATACTTAGGCTTGCTTCTCGACCTCGACTCCTCTCCTGTGCTCTGAATCTGCTCCACTGATCTCTTGAGTCTTCTTGGTATACAAAATGTGTGTTCAACCTCTCCCATCTTGTTCTATGCTTTAAGAGAGATAACTAATCTCCTCAATCCTAGCAACTAATTTCCCAAATCTTAGCAACTAATTCCCAAATCTTAGCAACTAATCTCAACTAATCTGTTGTACAGCACTGTACATACTGTACTTAGGCCTGCTTCTCAACCTCGACTCCTCTCTTGTTCTCTGAATCTGCTCCACTGATCTCTCTCTGATCTCTTGAGTCTTCTTGCTATACAAAATGTGTGTTCAACCTCTCCCATATTGTTCTATGCTTTGAGAGAGATAACTAATCCCCTCAATCCTAGCAACTAATTTCCCAAATCTTAGCAACTAATATCAACTAATCTCTTTAATCCTAGCAACCACCTTATCTCAACAATGAGGTGTATGGCTAAGATTAGATCAAATCTAACTCACTAATATTCTAGAATCTCTAGAATATTTCATTTAGATTTCTAAGATTTAAGAGATCTAGGAAAATTAAACTTTCACTTTTATTTAATAAGTGAAATTACAAGATGGTATTATTTCCCACTTTTACTAAGTGGTCACTAGAAGTTGTCACAAACCACTTCTCACATGTTCACACCTAACCCCTGCAAGAAGCTTCTGCTCAAACTATATTTCTCAACACCACCAAAGGCATGTTGCCAATGGGGAGATCACAGGGTCCAATCGAGTGAATTCCCTCTGGGTTATCAGCTGCTCTGGGTTATCAGTTAGCTCTAAACTCCATCCTTATGACTTGATGCCAACTGTGGTGACTAAGACAACCTAAGACAATAACAATGATCAATGCTATCACCTATGCGTGCCCTATACTCACAAGTAACACGGAATAACAAATAAAAGCAAAAAACAGTTAAAAATTAGCTCTAAACTCTACGAGCCATCCCATTTCTGGAAGCCTGTTTCTCGTAATTTCCTGTTTTCCATTTCCAAATCTTAGGGACATAAACACATACCTTCTTCGCAGAAATCATGACAAATTGTTTGAAGACTTTTAGCACTACACCGATACAGGAGAATTTTCTTAGTCCATTGCAATGCTCTTATCTCAACAAATCAAATTACTGCAGATGGATTGTTTTAAGCATTATAGGTTTTGCCCAACAGGCTATGCACTTTTTTAATTTCCAATGCAACGTTAGAAGTTAGAACATATGAGCTTTTTCTTTCCTGGCTTCAGCATACGTGCAGCTATTACTTTTCTTCTATGTTACTGGATCCTTATGAATCGGTGCTAAATGTGGTGAGGAAAACAAAATCTAAGACTAATCCAATGATCAATATTACAACTATGTGTGACCTATACTCAAAAGTAACACAGAACAACAAATAAAAGCAAAAAAAACAGTTAAAGTTAGCTCTAAACTCCATCCTTATTACTTGATGCTAAATGTGGTGAGGAAGATAAAATCTAAGAGATCTGACAAATACAATGATCAATACTATCAACTATGTGTGAGCTATACTCAAAAGCACACAGAATCACAAATAAAAGAAAAAAAATTAAAACAGTTCAAGTTAGCTCTAAACTCCATCCTTATGATTTGATGCTAACTGTGGTGATGAAAGCAAAATTTAAGACAAATACAATGATCAATACTATCACCTATGTGTGACTTATACTCACAAGTAACATGGAATAACAAATAAAAGCAAAAAACAGTTTAAAATTAGCTCTAAACTCTATGAGTGTCAAGGACCTTTACAGATGCTTCTGGAAGGAATATACTGTGTTCAATCCAGTGTTGCAAAATTTGTTATTGGCAATTTATCGGCAGGGGTCATGAACTCAGGATATTGGAAATATTGGGGAAAATATCAGCAAAATATTGCAAAACTTGGAAAACTTAAAAAGTACAAAATATATTCATTTTTTGGAGTAGAAAAATCGGCAGACATCAGCACGTTGTGATAAATCAAGGTGATATTTCGTTTTGGAGTAGACATCACGAAATCACAATGTTAACGATAAATCAGCGATATTTGCAACATTCAATATAGTAATCTATGCTCACATTTTTCTAATTTCATCATCAGAATGTATAAAGTGTAATTCATGTATGTTTTGTATGTCAAGACTCGAAATATAATTGAAAACTCTGAACTTGACAAATCCCTGACCCCCAATACCCAATTTGCACCCATGCTCCTAGTAGCTTAAGTTATTTTTTTATATAAACACCAACCAATTGGGAGAAGTCACAATAAAATGTTTCAGCAGCTTAATATTGCACAACTGAAAGAGAGATTTATTACTCTGGATCACTCTTATTCGAATGCCACAACTTTAATACTGTCACAGTTCACTAAAAAATGCAGGTGTTTCCAAATGGGCTATCTCAATGAAATCTTAGAAGAGGTTAGTTTTTGGTTTTTTAACTTTCTTCCATTGCCCCATTGGAGCATACCACATTAGATTCCTGTAAACTGTATTGTTTATTTAGTAAACACTGAATTGTTACTAATAGAAAACGTATTTTCTAATTCAAGCACTGGATTTTACAGTCTTGCCATTCATTCCTTCCCTGAAACAATCTATTTGATATAATGTCTGAAACAAAAGGACCCTGAACCTTATTGTGGGTATTTGACAAAATTGTAACCAAAACAATAGACATGCACATGAAGACTTGTTGGAATTAAGAGATTACAGAGTAGGCATATGCAACCAGACCCAGGGTGAACCTTAGTTGATGGAGAAATCATAAGACATGAAATCCTCAACTGATTGTACTCCTACTTCCCAATCCTCTGTTGGGGATGCTGAATCCTTCAGCTCATGGAGGTGAGTTACCATCTCAAATTACAACCACCAATTTTAAGCATCTAAAAAGAGCAATAATGTCTTCCATTACTTCTTTATTTGATATTGATACTAGAACTAAGTGAATTTCTCATAGCCAGATTTTCCTACTCTTATTGAATCTCATTCAACATGGCCCAGTCTTCTTCATTGAGAAAATGGTGCATGTAGAACACTCCAAGGCATAGATAGATAAAAGTATTATAGTGGTTGGGTATGGGATGCATCATTGCAAGAAAAAGGTCCTTTGCTGCCCCAGTTGTACTTTCAAGAAAAAGACGGATCTTTTAGGAATGGTGAGCCTAGAGGCTACAAGACCTTGGGATACAAAAACTCCATACAACCCTTTAGAGAAGAAGGAACAAATTAGAAAAGCATTGGAGCCAAGCCAAAGAGACCAGTCAAAGAAAGGTTGCTCCATTGTTATAGATTATTATGGATGATTGAACAAGTTCAATGAGCAGGCTTCTAGTGGATTCTGCCTTGCCCTTCCGGGTTATATTTTTAAGGTCCACTGATTGCACATTGAACTAATAAACACTAACTTCTAGTGGAAGATGGTATTTGAAACCCTAGACAATATTGAGCCTTCAGATATTCGTAGATCATTACAGATATAACCCTTACTAGTTAAGTTGTGAACTTAGATGTTTAAAACAAGCACATGCATACTTACTGAACACCGTGTTGAATATCAATACATAGAATGAACAATGTCTTGAAGGACATGACTACATGTTGCACCTCACATTTTCCCCCAATATAAAAATATCCAAATATATATTTGTAACCACCAAGCTAGAGTTGTGTGCCATTCGCATTCAAAGGTAGAACTACTTGTGGATGTTGTTTTGCCTCTTATTATGCTCTTCTTTGTAGATCATTATGACGTTCACTGTTCATCTTTAGGTTGTATGAGATCCAAAAGTTGTAACTTGTAACAGTGTAGTCTAAACCAGCATGAATCAGAGGTCTCTTGTATGAAGGACATTGATGCTGGACCAAAATTATCTTCACATTGAGGTTTGTCCAAATCCCTTAGGATTGAGACATTGATGTAAACCAAAACTCTGAAGATAATTACCTAACAGCTAAAAAACAAATCCAATAGTCCTTGCAGGGTGTTATAAGGGGTGAACTTTGGTTTTGTTGTACTGGCTAAAATGTCATGCATTAGAAAAGGGCTAGATTGTCTTTATGAGTTTATCAGTACATGGCATGGGGAATCTGAACTAACCCAAAAATGGGTGGGTAGTGTGAGTTGGAGCATAACTCTCTAGCATTTTGGGTGGTTGTTGACACATATCTATCTATAAGCCCAAGAATATCTTCCTTCTCTAGCCTAGTTGGTAAGACTAACCATGGATGAAAGGGAAAAAAACATATGGTACAATTTCATTTGTTTAAACAACATTGTGTTGACAATGGGGACCTGGTTCACTCGTGAGGTTGACAGATTGTTAAGCCATCCATCAAGGTTCCATTCTCGGTGTGATCAAGCCCACCTGAATGGGATGTTAAAAACGGATGAGGTTGGGTGCAAATCTTGGGTGACATTGGCTGAATAGATACAAACCAGACTTGGCACCTAAGCCAAAGTAAGTCCATATTGAGTGGTGCAGCCCCTTGAGGTATATTTCAAGAACCACTTCCAAGTTCCAACAAAAAGAAAAAGGTTGAGTGGATCAAAAAATTCTCAATTTTTAAAAAGCGATATGTAATTAAGATTGCTTTTGACCATAGGATATGCATAAATGAAAAGACCATTGCAATGTAAAGAAATGTGAACTGCAAAAGAAATGTGAACTGCAAGGAGAGCACGGTTCAAATCTTGTGTGTAATGTTCCCAAGCCAGGATGCCAGGAACATCACGTTTTTGCATGAATTTTAAACTTTTACTGGTTGTGGCATTTCGTCAAACACTTTGCTGGTTATGATCTTTAAGGTTGCGCTAAGCGTTTATAATGATGATTTAATGTGTGTTTGCAGCAATAAGCAACATAAATATAGCAATGGACATACCTCAACCAGATTGCAAGATGAATCAACACAAGAGATAACTCAAGATACCTCGGATCTGATCTTTATTCATAATAATAGGACTGCTACAATAGATCTGCAGATCTGGTACAATATAGCATAAGAGAGCATAACAAAATGAAGATGGCCCTCAATAAAGGTCAAGGTAGAAGATACAAGCCTCCAAAGGCCACCTGACCACTATACATGAGCAACAGGATGAAATCTCGGCCCTATATAGTGCCAAACCCCCAAGCTGGATGACGCTACGCCCTGCTGGAACATTGAAGACCCTCAATAATTCGGCCCTACTGTCAAAGACCTCCAAATACTCCAATGAAGATGCCAAACTATAGATCGGGATGTGTAGAATCCCCTCCTGAAATCTCAGACCGAAATACCAAGGGATGCTCCTCCAAATGTTGGATCCTCAAGTGGAGTTGCACCCTCCTGAATACTGTCAAACCCTACAATTTCGGCCATGATGAAGGAGGCTTCCAAATGCTCTGAAACTCCCCAAAAAGATAGATCGGGACACTGCCAGTCACTAGGTGAAGTCTCAGGGTCATATCTGAAGTATAACCCCTCCAACCCGAATAGATCTGAATCTCAAAAGTGCCCTCCTTCTCTCTAATTCGTCCCAATGCTCTAGGGAATCATCTGGACCATAAAACCCTCTCAAAAGGCACTAGAAATAATGGCCAAGGCCCTGCAATGAAAACCCAGGTGCTAGAATCTCCAGGAGCCCTTCCAATCTCTTAGAACGAACTTCCCTCAATAGATGGTGCGCCCCTCTTACTGGAAACCCCCAATGGTGCGCCTCTCTCTCTTCCTGTACCTGCAACTGGTGTAGAACTCTCCTAAATCGGTGTAGATCTGAAGTAGAATGGTGTGGGAGAGTATTGCATCCCTGAGACCAGGCTTGGAACAAGCTAGGTGGAATATTTCACCACCGAATTGTCCTCTAGGGTTTGTTAAGTCAAAACCCTCAAAACCCCCAATGCATGGGCTCACTAGCTAGAAGCTAGATATCAAAAAAACATACATGAATGAGAGAATAGAGGCCCTTACCTCTTCTTTATACTTCCTTCTCACTTGTCTCTCCAAAGTGACTTTTCTTTTTTAATTATTAATTAATTAATTAAATCACTTTAATTAATTAATTAACCTTTTTACCTCTGAAAAGCACCTTATCTCTCCTTGTGGCTTCCCTGGCCACTGAAAGTCACTTCTCATCATCCTATCCTGTAGTGTTGTTCCTCCCGATTCCAATGAGCTATTACACTGAGAGGTTCCTCCAAGTATTGTGCCCAAAATGCCCTCTTCAGTGAATTTAATTAACCTATAGCTCAAAATACTCAAAATCATGGAAATCGTCGGAATGCAACGGAACCAAAGCCAATTTGTGCAGAATGGATCATAATGATGAAATAGGATGAGCGATGCAAGTTGGACCCCAAAATATACCTCAATAGCTCTTGTACTCGCTATAATCTCCAATTGGCTACTCCGGTCATCACAACACTGTGTAATACCCTGATGTCCCAAAGTGGGGACATTACAATCCTCCCTACTAGAATATTGCTTGTCCTCAAGCAATAACTGAACCCATCCAAATGTAATACCGGGGTCCCATGTCCGCCTGTGGGACACACAGTAGGCCCCATCTAGAGATGAACTATCATACACTCCACCCCCTGGGTCCCATATCAGGAAATGAACTACAATACCCTGCGAAGCATAGTCCTGAAATATATCAACTCCGTGAATCTCCTGCACATGACACGTGGCCTCATCCCG
>ML850380.1:24727-42869 GCA_009831015.1 Picea engelmannii
ACCTCTCAGTGTAATAGCTCATTGGAATCGGGAGGAACAACACTACAAGATAGGATGATGAGAAGTGACTTTCAGTGGCCAGGGAAGCCACAAGGAGAGATAAGGCGCTTTTCAGAGGTAAAAAGGTTAATTAATTAATTAATGTGATTTAATTAATTAATTAATAATTAAAAAAGAAAAGTCACTTTGGAGAGACAAGTAAGCAGGAAGTATAAAGAAGAGGCAAGGGCCTCTATTCTCTCATTCATGTATGATTATCATTTTGATATCTGGCTTCTAGCTAGAGAGCCCATACCTTGGGGGTTTTGACTGAATAAACCCTAGAGGACAATTCGGTGGTGAAAGATTCCACCTAGCTTGTTCCAAGCTTGGTCTCGGAGATGCAATACTCTCCCACACCATTCTAGTTCAGATCTACTCAGTGCAGGAGGGTTCTACACCAGCCACAGGCACATGAAGAGAGGGAGGGCGCACCATTGGGGGTTTTCAGCAAGGGGGGCGCACCATCCATTGAGGAAAGTTCGTTGCAGGTGATTGGCAAGGCTTCTGGAGATTCTAGCACCTGGGTTTTCATTGCAGGCTCTTGGACATAAGATCTAGTCCATTCATGAGGAGTTCTATGTGCCATTTGATTTATTAGATGCATGGGACGAATCGGAGGAGAGGAGCAAACTTCAGAAACTGGTTTCAGTGATTTGCTAGCCCAGATCTTCACTATTTCACTTGGGACTTCACTAGTGAGGTAACCAAGCCCTGATCTATCATTCTAGTGGTTTTGTGGAGCATTTGGAGGCATCTAGGAGGGAGGCCAAATTATCTAGGGTTTCAGGCATCCAGGGGGGCGCACCATTTTTTGAAGGGAAGTTAGATCTATGAGTTTGAGAGGGATTTTGAGGATTTGAGCACTTGGGTTGTTCTTGCATTTACCCGATCTACTGTTTGGCATATTTACTGGAGGGTTTGGACATCTTTGGCAGTAGGGCCGAATTGTTGAGGCTATTCAATGTTCCAGCAGGGCGTGGCATCTTCCAGCTTGGGGGTTTGGCACCTCATATGGCCCAGATCTCATTCTTGTATTGGTCTTCATTGTTATTCAGCCTTTGGAGGCTTACATTGTCTTATCAGAGCATTTTGTAACAACTCTTATTGTGTTTATTGGATCCATCTGTTGATCATTCTAGATCTGCATCATTCTTGTATTCAGGGGCTTCTTCTATTTATGAATAATATCAGATCTGAGGTATTTTGGATTGTCTATCATATTGTTGATCTTGCATATGGTTGAGGTATGTTCCATTACTGTATCTTCTTGCTTATTGCTGCAAACACACATTAAATAATTAGTATAACCTTAAGCGCAACCTAAAGGATCACAATAAGCAAAGTGTTTGACGAAATGCCACAACCAATAAAAGTTTAAAATTCATGCAAGACGTGATGTTCCTAGCATATTGGCTTGGGAACATTACAGTGGTATCAGAGCTTAAACTCCTGCCAGCCTAAGGGGTCTCTCATAGGGGTAAATGGATAGTTGGGAAGAAATGGATAAGAGATACTTTGCTAGAGAGATGGTATTTTGTGAGGAGGAATATTACGCCCTTAGTGAGGGAACTAGGGCTCAAATAACCTTCCAACAGTATGTAGCTTTAAGAAACCCTATGTGGAGCAACGATGAGGTTGCACATTGGGTCGAAGCAACAGAGAGGAAGAGAGCCATAGTAGCTAGATGGAAGGAAGCATAGAGTAACCCCACACCCATTAGGAGCACACAACTTTGCTACAGTTGCAAGGTGCCTTGGGAACCAGATCATAGGTGTAGGGGTAAGGGTAAGAAGCATATTATTGAGGTGCACTATGACAGTGATGATGAGGTATGTGAGGATGGAGCGATAGATGCTTATTTGGAGTAGTCTGATGATGATAGTGACTCTTGCACAGAGGCTAGTGATTCTTGCGCACTTGAGGAGGATATTGTCCCTTGCGCATTGGAGGGACAATCGGATGGACAGGACGATAGCACCAGTGTTTCAACAGACGTATCACATACCATTGATGACCTTACACCTCAGCAGAGTGGTGACACTAGTGACGATTCACACGTGTTAGCACCTATAGATGACGAGCACCCTATGGTGACCATGACACATCTGTCATCTTTCCAGACACCTATGACAACCACATCACATGAGGATAACAACATCATAGAGGAGCCGCACGTGAGGGATGCACACCATGGACATGTAGATCCACAAATCCAGGAGGAGATATATGACGTGCAGACAGTTGATCCTACGCTCACATATCAACATGAGGAGATTGAGTCACCTCTTTTGGGGACTCCATTAGTTGAGTAGATTATGGAGACTTACAGTTTGAGGGGACACTTACTTCCATGACCAGCCTGCAATGATGAGGATGCACTCCTTATTGGTTGGGATGACCATAGCACGTGTTTGGACACATCTGTTTGGGATCCAGACGCGGTCGACAGTAGTAGGGTGAGTGCTCAGGAGGATACAACTGCTCATACAGGTTATAGTGTGATTTAGAGGGAGCTAGCAGTTGATGATGATATACAGTTGCATATAGGAGGACTCAGTGGCACAGTAGACAGTGGGCAGTTCAACACTTTATCTTCTGTAGAGTGTTGTTTGGGATTCCAGTGATGGCACTAGCAGTGAGAGACGTGAGGTGGCACCTCAGCATGACTATGATCAAGAGTCACACCACTTAGCAGGACAACTGAGAGTCAGTGAGGATATGATCATGGCAACCACTAGGCATTTTTATGACACACATGCATTGGTGGCCGATTACTGTTAGAGGGCATCGGTGGCACATGGTAGTGCAGATGAGGGATTTGCCATGTATGACCTTCATACCCTCAGGGAGAGAGTGTCTATGATGAGGATTGACTACCAGCAGTTGTTGACAGACATGGACTACCTACTGGGGATGGGCGAGATGTATCATAGGGCCTTGAGGGAGCATGAGTTGGAGGTGGACCGACTCACTCAGGAGTTGGAGAGCACTCGAGGATTCTTGAGAGGCACACAGACAACCCTTCAAGAGTCAGAGTCCAGATCAGAGGAGCTTCTTGAGGAGATTCGTCAGAGATCCACTTCATCTATCCTAGTGGATAGTCAGATATGTCCTTCGGTCACATGGCTAGAGGATATTGGTGGTCTAGCAAAGGAGCACCAGCTGATGGAGGACACTTCCATTTGTGTCCCGAGAGTGGTTGACCTTCAGGTAGAGGTTGATCCAGTAGTACGCCCAGGATCTACGATGCAGCATGAGTATACAGGAGACGACATGAGTATGCCAAAGCATACAATGGTGAGTGATAGCTCACAGAGACATGCCGAGATGTATGGAGGGATTCAGAGGGGTATATTGCCATGTAGGGAGGAGACACACCTAGGGGAGCATGCAGATGTCACTCCTTTGCAGCAACACCTAGTCATGAGAGATCACCTTCACCATATCAATAGTTGCATGGGAGATGAGAGATGGAGGTTGGTTGACCAACAGCTGGAGGAGTTACTTCCGGTTGTACTGGATGGTTGGGATTTGGTGATGACCACAGGAGAGTATTTATCATGGATACCGATGGATGAGCTTCTGGTCGAATCCTTGGGATTGACCAAAGCATGTGATATCTTCCAGTCCTACAGTCAGCTGCAGATGTTTTTGTTAGCCTTTCCTGACACTTTTATCATAGACAACAACATGAGGAGGGATGGGCAGTGTTTGAGGACATGGGGAGTGGCTAGGCCGAGACCACCTGACATGAGTATTTTTATGGCATCCAGCCGGATAGAGGTGGATCGTCATAGGCAACCAGTTGAGACTTGGTGCGTGATGGTGAGCATCATAGGCCAGGTCATAGCAGATGAGTACAAAGGACTTCTGACAGTGATCAGTCCCACACAGGAGCAATTAGAGGAGATTGGAAGTGATAAACTTCCAAGTTTTCCATGGGATCCGGGAGTTCATTTGGCTAGCAGGGTGTTTCACTAAAGGGTGACCCAGGTTGCGCCAGAGAGCCACATACGCCACCATGGGTTGGTTTGGAGTGGGCCTATAGGGACTTGTCCTACGGAGCGAGGCAACTTTTCACTCTTGATCATCATGATCGAACATGGAGATGGTTGGGCAGGTACTACTTCCACAGAGATGTTTTTACAGATGCAGCTTCTGGACAACAGGTCCAATTGCCACAGGTACTTCAGTTTGAGGATCCAGGAGTGGAGGATCCAGTATATATACAGGGAGCAGTCAGGCAGGGTCAACGTAGTACAGTGCCAACATGGTGATCTTCAATAGAGACTAGCATGGGACCCAGGGATTGCAGGATTGGGTATTTCACTGACTGACAGGGGCGAGTGGACCTTTGCAGAGGAAAGTTGTTTTGACTTTCCATTGAGCTTCAGTGTTGAGGAGAGCACATCACTTGAGGGCATCTCACGGAGGTCTGGCAGTACCTCATTTTGGCATCAACATGTGTAGTTGATGGAGGCCGTGTTGATCTTGGTAGTATCTTGGCGGATGGACTCATTCCGGGATGAGGCCACGTGTCATGTGCAGGAGATTCACGGAGTTGATATATTTCAGGACTATGCTTCGCAGGGTATTGTAGTTCATTTCCTGATATGGGACCCAGGGGGTGGAGTGTATGATAGTTCATCTCTAGATGGGGCCTATTGTGTGTCCCACAGGCCGACATGGGACCCCGATATTACATTTGGATGGGTTTAGTTATTGCTTGAGGACAAGCAATATTCTAGTAGGGAGGATTATAATGTCCCCACTTTGGGACATCAGGGTATTGCACAGTGTTGTGATGACCGGAGTAGCCAATTGGAGATTATAGCGAGTACAAGAGCTATTGAGGTATATTTTGGGGTCCAACTTGCATCGCTCATCCTATTTCATCATTATGATCCATTCCGCACAGATTGGCTTTGGTTCCGTTGCATTCCGACGATTTCCATGATTTTGAGTATTTTGAGCTATAGGTTAATTAAATTCACTGAAGAGGGCATTTTGGGCACAATACTTGGAGGAACCTCTCAGTGTAATAGCTCATTGGAATCGAGAGGAACAAGACTACGGGATAGGATGATGAGAAGTGACTTTCAGTGGCCAGGGAAGCCACAAGGAGAGATAAGGTGCTTTTCAGAGGTAAAAAGGTTAATTAATTAATTAAAGTGACTTAATTAATTAATTAATAATTAAAAAAGAAAAGTCACTTTGGAGAGACAAGTGAGCAGGAAGTATAAAGAAGAGGCAAGGGCCTCTATTCTCTCATTCATGTATGGTTTTTTGATATCTGGCTTCTAGCTAGTGAGCCTATGCATTGGGGGTTTTGAGGGTTTTGACTTAACAAACCCTAGAGGACAATTCAGTGGTGAAATATTCCACCTAGCTTGTTCCAAGCCTGGTCTCGGGGATGCAATACTCTCCCACACCATTCTACTTCAGATCTACACCGATTCAGGAAGAGTTCTACACCAGTTGCAGGTACAGGAAGAGAGAGAGGCACACCGTTGGGGGTTTCCAGTAAGAGGGGCGCACCATCCATTGAGGGAAGTTCGTTCCAAGAGATTGGAAGGGCTCTTGGAGATTCTAGCACCTGGGTTTTCATTGCAGGGTCTTAGCCATTATTTCTGTTGCCTTTTGAGAGGGTTTATGGTCCAGATGATTCCCTAGAGCATTGGGACGAATTGGAGAGAAGGAGGGCACTTTTGAGATTCAGATCTATTCGGGTTGGAGGGGTTATACTTTAGATATGACCCTGAGACTTCACCTAGTGACTAGCAGTGTCTCGATCTATCTTTTTGGGGAGTTTCAGAGCATTTGGAAGCCTCCTTCATCATGGCCGAAATTGTAAGGTTTGACAGTATTCAGGAGGGTGCAACTCCACTTGAGGATCCAACATTTCGAGGAGCATCCCTTGGTATTTCGGTCTGAGATTTCAGGAGGGGATTCTACACATCCCGATCTACAGTTTGGCATCTTCATTGGAGTATTTGGAGGTCTTTGACAGTAGGGCCGAATTATTGAGGGTCTTCAGTGTTCCAGCAGGGCGTAGCATCATCCAACTTGGGGGTTTGGCACTGTATAGGGCCGAGATTTCATCCTGTTGCTCATGTATGGTGGTCAGGTGGCCTTTGGAGGCTTGTATCTTCTACCTTGACCTTTATTGAGGGCCATCTTCATTTTGTTATGCTCTCTTATGCTATATTGTACCAGATCTGCAGATCTATTGTAGCAGTCCTATTATTATGAATAAAGATCAGATCTGAGGTATCTTGAGTTATCTCTTGTGTTGATTCATCTTGCAATCTGGTTGAGGTATGTCCATTGCTATATTTATGTTGCTTATTGCTGCAAACACACATTAAATCATCATTATAAACCCTTAGCGCAACCTTAAAGATCATAACCAGCAAAGTGTTTGACGAAATGCCACAACCAGTAAAAGTTTAAAATTCATGCAAAAACGTGATGTTCCTGGCATCCTGGCTTGGGAACATTACACACAAGATTTGAACCGTGCTCTCCTTGCAGTTCACATTTCTTTTGCAGTTCACATTTCTTTACATTGCAATGGTCTTTTCATTTATGCATATCCTATGGTCAAAAGCAATCTTAATTACATATCGCTTTTTAAAAATTGAGAATTTTTTGATCCACTCAACCTTTTTCTTTTTGTTGGAACTTGGAAGTGGTTCTTGAAATATACCTCAAGGGGCTGCACCACTCAATATGGACTTACTTTGGCTTAGGTGCCAAGTCTGGTTTGTATCTATTCAGCCAATGTCACCCAAGATTTGCACCCAACCTCATCCGTTTTTAACATCCCATTCAGGTGGGCTTGATCACACCGAGAATGGAACCTTGATGGATGGCTTAACAATCTGTCAACCTCACGAGTGAACCAGGTCCCCATTGTCAACACAATGTTGTTTAAACAAATGAAATTGTACCATATGTTTTTTTCCCTTTCATCCATGGTTAGTCTTACCAACTAGGCTAGAGAAGGAAGATATTCTTGGGCTTATAGATAGATATGTGTCAACAACCACCCAAAATGCTAGAGAGTTATGCTCCAACTCACACTACCCACCCATTTTTGGGTTAGTTCAGATTCCCCATGCCATGTACTGATAAACTCATAAAGACAATCTAGCCCTTTTCTAATGCATGACATTTTAGCCAGTACAACAAAACCAAAGTTCACCCCTTATAACACCCTGCAAGGACTATTGGATTTGTTTTTTAGCTGTTAGGTAATTATCTTCAGAGTTTTGGTTTACATCAATGTCTCAATCCTAAGGGATTTGGACAAACCTCAATGTGAAGATAATTTTGGTCCAGCATCAATGTCCTTCATACAAGAGACCTCTGATTCATGCTGGTTTAGACTACACTGTTACAAGTTACAACTTTTGGATCTCATACAACCTAAAGATGAACAGTGAACGTCATAATGATCTACAAAGAAGAGCATAATAAGAGGCAAAACAACATCCACAAGTAGTTCTACCTTTGAATGCGAATGGCACACAACTCTAGCTTGGTGGTTACAAATATATATTTGGATATTTTTATATTGGGGGAAAATGTGAGGTGCAACATGTAGTCATGTCCTTCAAGACATTGTTCATTCTATGTATTGATATTCAACACGGTGTTCAGTAAGTATGCATGTGCTTGTTTTAAACATCTAAGTTCACAACTTAACTAGTAAGGGTTATATCTGTAATGATCTACGAATATCTGAAGGCTCAATATTGTCTAGGGTTTCAAATACCATCTTCCACTAGAAGTTAGTGTTTATTAGTTCAATGTGCAATCAGTGGACCTTAAAAATATAACCCGGAAGGGCAAGGCAGAATCCACTAGAAGCCTGCTCATTGAACTTGTTCAATCATCCATAATAATCTATAACAATGGAGCAACCTTTCTTTGACTGGTCTCTTTGGCTTGGCTCCAATGCTTTTCTAATTTGTTCCTTCTTCTCTAAAGGGTTGTATGGAGTTTTTGTATCCCAAGGTCTTGTAGCCTCTAGGCTCACCATTCCTAAAAGATCCGTCTTTTTCTTGAAAGTACAACTGGGGCAGCAAAGGACCTTTTTCTTGCAATGATGCATCCCATACCCAACCACTATAATACTTTTATCTATCTATGCCTTGGAGTGTTCTACATGCACCATTTTCTCAATGAAGAAGACTGGGCCATGTTGAATGAGATTCAATAAGAGTAGGAAAATCTGGCTATGAGAAATTCACTTAGTTCTAGTATCAATATCAAATAAAGAAGTAATGGAAGACATTATTGCTCTTTTTAGATGCTTAAAATTGGTGGTTGTAATTTGAGATGGTAACTCACCTCCATGAGCTGAAGGATTCAGCATCCCCAACAGAGGATTGGGAAGTAGGAGTACAATCAGTTGAGGATTTCATGTCTTATGATTTCTCCATCAACTAAGGTTCACCCTGGGTCTGGTTGCATATGCCTACTCTGTAATCTCTTAATTCCAACAAGTCTTCATGTGCATGTCTATTGTTTTGGTTACAATTTTGTCAAATACCCACAATAAGGTTCAGGGTCCTTTTGTTTCAGACATTATATCAAATAGATTGTTTCAGGGAAGGAATGAATGGCAAGACTGTAAAATCCAGTGCTTGAATTAGAAAATACGTTTTCTATTAGTAACAATTCAGTGTTTACTAAATAAACAATACAGTTTACAGGAATCTAATGTGGTATGCTCCAATGGGGCAATGGAAGAAAGTTAAAAAACCAAAAACTAACCTCTTCTAAGATTTCATTGAGATAGCCCATTTGGAAACACCTGCATTTTTTAGTGAACTGTGACAGTATTAAAGTTGTGGCATTCGAATAAGAGTGATCCAGAGTAATAAATCTCTCTTTCAGTTGTGCAATATTAAGCTGCTGAAACATTTTATTGTGACTTCTCCCAATTGGTTGGTGTTTATATAAAAAAATAACTTAAGCTACTAGGAGCATGGGTGCAAATTGGGTATTGGGGGTCAGGGATTTGTCAAGTTCAGAGTTTTCAATTATATTTCGAGTCTTGACATACAAAACATACATGAATTACACTTTATACATTCTGATGATGAAATTAGAAAAATGTGAGCATAGATTACTATATTGAATGTTGCAAATATCGCTGATTTATCGTTAACATTGTGATTTCGTGATGTCTACTCCAAAACGAAATATCACCTTGATTTATCACAACGTGCTGATGTCTGCCGATTTTTCTACTCCAAAAAATGAATATATTTTGTACTTTTTAAGTTTTCCAAGTTTTGCAATATTTTGCTGATATTTTCCCCAATATTTCCAATATCCTGAGTTCATGACCCCTGCCGATAAATTGCCAATAACAAATTTTGCAACACTGGATTGAACACAGTATATTCCTTCCAGAAGCATCTGTAAAGGTCCTTGACACTCATAGAGTTTAGAGCTAATTTTAAACTGTTTTTTGCTTTTATTTGTTATTCCATGTTACTTGTGAGTATAAGTCACACATAGGTGATAGTATTGATCATTGTATTTGTCTTAAATTTTGCTTTCATCACCACAGTTAGCATCAAATCATAAGGATGGAGTTTAGAGCTAACTTGAACTGTTTTAATTTTTTTTCTTTTATTTGTGATTCTGTGTGCTTTTGAGTATAGCTCACACATAGTTGATAGTATTGATCATTGTATTTGTCAGATCTCTTAGATTTTATCTTCCTCACCACATTTAGCATCAAGTAATAAGGATGGAGTTTAGAGCTAACTTTAACTGTTTTTTTTGCTTTTATTTGTTGTTCTGTGTTACTTTTGAGTATAGGTCACACATAGTTGTAATATTGATCATTGGATTAGTCTTAGATTTTGTTTTCCTCACCACATTTAGCACCGATTCATAAGGATCCAGTAACATAGAAGAAAAGTAATAGCTGCACGTATGCTGAAGCCAGGAAAGAAAAAGCTCATATGTTCTAACTTCTAACGTTGCATTGGAAATTAAAAAAGTGCATAGCCTGTTGGGCAAAACCTATAATGCTTAAAACAATCCATCTGCAGTAATTTGATTTGTTGAGATAAGAGCATTGCAATGGACTAAGAAAATTCTCCTGTATCGGTGTAGTGCTAAAAGTCTTCAAACAATTTGTCATGATTTCTGCGAAGAAGGTATGTGTTTATGTCCCTAAGATTTGGAAATGGAAAACAGGAAATTACGAGAAACAGGCTTCCAGAAATGGGATGGCTCGTAGAGTTTAGAGCTAATTTTTAACTGTTTTTTGCTTTTATTTGTTATTCCGTGTTACTTGTGAGTATAGGGCACGCATAGGTGATAGCATTGATCATTGTTATTGTCTTAGGTTGTCTTAGTCACCACAGTTGGCATCAAGTCATAAGGATGGAGTTTAGAGCTAACTGATAACCCAGAGCAGCTGATAACCCAGAGGGAATTCACTCGATTGGACCCTGTGATCTCCCCATTGGCAACATGCCTTTGGTGGTGTTGAGAAATATAGTTTGAGCAGAAGCTTCTTGCAGGGGTTAGGTGTGAACATGTGAGAAGTGGTTTGTGACAACTTCTAGTGACCACTTAGTAAAAGTGGGAAATAATACCATCTTGTAATTTCACTTATTAAATAAAAGTGAAAGTTTAATTTTCCTAGATCTCTTAAATCTTAGAAATCTAAATGAAATATTCTAGAGATTCTAGAATATTAGTGAGTTAGATTTGATCTAATCTTAGCCATACACCTCATTGTTGAGATAAGGTGGTTGCTAGGATTAAAGAGATTAGTTGATATTAGTTGCTAAGATTTGGGAAATTAGTTGCTAGGATTGAGGGGATTAGTTATCTCTCTCAAAGCATAGAACAATATGGGAGAGGTTGAACACACATTTTGTATAGCAAGAAGACTCAAGAGATCAGAGAGAGATCAGTGGAGCAGATTCAGAGAACAAGAGAGGAGTCGAGGTTGAGAAGCAGGCCTAAGTACAGTATGTACAGTGCTGTACAACAGATTAGTTGAGATTAGTTGCTAAGATTTGGGAATTAGTTGCTAAGATTTGGGAAATTAGTTGCTAGGATTGAGGAGATTAGTTATCTCTCTTAAAGCATAGAACAAGATGGGAGAGGTTGAACACACATTTTGTATACCAAGAAGACTCAAGAGATCAGTGGAGCAGATTCAGAGCACAGGAGAGGAGTCGAGGTCGAGAAGCAAGCCTAAGTATAGTCTGTACAATGCTGTACAACAGATCAGACAGACAGATTCTCAGTTGTACAGCAGGCAGATTTATCTCAGTAAGTGCAGATCTGAATTTTTTGTGTATACTGTACAGCTGTTAGTTTGACAACTTGTGGAGGTTTCCCTGTAAGCTTGGAATTTAAATGAAAAGCTGATTTGAGGGTGTAATTATTGGTGCATCGTGTTTATGCTTCCGCTGTTCATTTTCAGCTATATGTGTGATTGTTGCACGTTCAGAAATATAGTTCAGATTTAATTTATTTAATTAAGAGAAACATAGGACAGCAGTCACCTAAGGTTGAAAATTTACATGCTATCAGAGCTAGTATCTGATAGAGATCCTCGAGGGTTTACATCAGTAGATCAACTGCTGGAAACAAGGACCAGCAGTTAGTCATTATTGTTGCTTGAAGGACTAAGAAGTCTTGCAGGGCAAATTTTTTGTTTTATTTTCAGATTTGAAAAGTTTGTGCATTTGATCTTAGAGATGGCAGCAGCTAGCCTAAGATTTGAGGACATATTAGATGGCGCCTCAGATGTTTTGCTCTGGAAAGTCAGGGTAACATTGCTATTGGAAGAAAATGAACTCTAGGATATCGTCAAAGATGTTGTGCCTTCACCTACAGATCCGCAACAGTTGGCAACACATAAGAAGAAGGACGTAAAGGCCAAGCGAGTGATCTTGGATTCCGTGAAGGATCATTTCATTCTTCATGTATCCTAGAAGAAAATGGAAAAGGAGATGTTTGATGCTCTGGTTAGTCTTTACTAGAGTGGGAACATAAACAAAAAGATGATATTGCTAAACAAACTTAGATCCATAGAGATGACTAGATCAGACCTGATGTGAAGATCACACAGATTTGTGATCAACTTACAACAGTTGGGGAGACGGTGGCTGATGCAGAGCTAATAAACATGGCATTGAATGGATTCCCAACTTCATGGGAAGCATTTGTCAAGGGTATTTGTGCTCGTGAGAATCTTCCTACCTTTGAAAGATTGTGAGATGATTGTATCCAAGAGGAGACTTGGATGGAGTCAAAGGTCAGAAAGGAAGTTGGTGATGACAACCTAGCCCTAATTGATTAAACCAAGAAGGGCAAAGGTAAAGGACCCAACAAGGGTAAGGGAAAGAGTGAGGATTCAACTTCATAGATAGGAGAGGATTTGAGTAAAATCAATTGCTTCATATGTCATAAGCAAGAACATTATGCATCACAGTGTTCGAACAAGAAGAAAGGTAAAGGGAAACAACAACATCAGGTAGCAACCTCTGTTGAAACTCAGATGAGAGAGTTTGCCTCCAAGTTCGAGAAAGACTTCTTGATGGTATCTTTCCTTTCTACCAATATGTTTCCGCAGGACACTTGGTATGTGGACAATGGAGCATCTAGGCATATGACATTAGCTCATGAGTTATTTTCAAGTCTAATAGAGCAGGACTTAGGAGTTCAGGTTGAACTCTGTGATGATGCCAAGTACCCAGTAGCAGGAGTTGGCACCATTCCCTTCTGACTCCAGTGAGGTAATTCTTTAGACTTTGACAACATTTTGTTTGTTCCAAGTCTAAGGAAGAATTTGCTTTCATTTTTTTATGGAAGATAAGGGCTTTGCAGTAGAGTTCAAAAACCGACAAGTCCTTATTCGACCGAAGGAGTCTAGCCCATAATCAACTCAGTTGATCAAGGTTAGGGAAGGCAATTTATACAGGTTATAGGGTGAACCTATTTGATTCCTAGTTCATAACACAAACAACTTGTGTGAGTTGTGGCACAAAGGTACGAGGAACCTGCATCACAAGGCATTTCCTATTTTGAGGGAGATAGTCACAGGTCTTCCAGAGTTCAACATTGAGCAGTAGGGAACATGCAAAGGTTGCTTTCCCAAGCAACGAGTATAGGTCTAAAGAGATTCTAGACCTAGTGCATTCAGATGTTTGTGGACTGATGTTAGTAGCATCAGTCATAGGAAGCATGTACTATCATTTCTTCATCGATGATTTCTCTCGCAAGACATGGATCTACTTCTTGAAGACCAAGGATGAGGTCTTTCGTAGGTTAAAGGATTTCAAATCCCTAGTTGAGAACCAAACATGGAAGAAGATCAAGGTCTTGAGATTGGACAATGGGGGTGAGTATACCTCCAAGGAGTTCGAGGGTTTCTACAAGGAGGCAAAGATCAAGAGGGAGCTGAATTTTCTATACAACCCACAACAAAATGGGGTTGTAGAGCAGAAAAAATGATCCATCATAGGGGTCGCTAAGGCCATAATTCATGACCAGGACTTTCCCATGTTTCTTTGGGCAGAAGCAAGCAACACAACAATCTACATCCAGAACACGTGTTCACACAAGAACTTGGAGGACAAGACACCAGAGGAGGCATTCACTGGTGTGAAATTAGAGGTGATTCATTTTCGCATTTTTGTTTGTTGAGTTTATATCCATGTACCTATAGAGAAGAGGACCAAGTTGGAGCCATCCAACAAGAAGGGTTTGTTTGTAGGTTACAGTGAGACTTCAAAGGCTACAGGGTCTTCATTCCAGAGAAGAGGAAGATAGTCATAAGCAGGGATGTAAAGTTCGAGGAAGACTTTCTATCTAGGAAGTCTCATGAGCCTATTCCAGTTATAGAGGATGAGGAATAGGAAGCTCCAAAGGTTGAGCTAGAGTCACCAATGGCTTCCAGTTTAGGACAACGACCTTCAGGTGAGGAGGAGGAGACATTAGCCCCTTCTAGTTTTTTTAGGAGACCTCGATGGTTCACTCAAACATTGAGGGATGCTCGGGAGTACGTTGAGGCTCCTAGGAGCATGTTTAGGGAGAGCAAGCCTCCGAAGAAGTTTCCAAACTACATGGCATTGATGAGCTACATCATAGATTCAAATCCTTCTAGTTATTAGGAGGTAGAAAACCAACAAGTATGGCGAGATGCCATGGTGGAGGAGTACACCTCCATCATGAAGAATGATGTTTGGGACGTAGTGCCAAGACTGGAGGGGGAGTCAGTAGTAACTTCTAGGTGGCTCTACAAAATCAAGCATGTTGCAGAGGGCAGCATTGAGAAGTTCAAGGCGAGGTTTGTGGCGATAGGGTTCTCCTAGAAAGAGGGAGTGGACTACGAGGAGACATTTTCTCAAGTCGCTAGGTACACTTCCATTAGAGCAGTTATGTCTTTAGTTTCTTTTATGGCATGGACGATACATTAGATGGATCATGGATGTGAAGACAACTTTCCTTAATGCGATCATTGAGGAGGAAGTGTACATTGAACAACCTCAGGGATTTGAGGTAAATGGGAAGGAAACCCATGTTTGCAGGCTTAAGAAATCCTTGTATGGATTCAAGAAGGTACCAAGAGCATGGTACTCCATAATTGATGGATACTTGTTGAGCATGGACTTCACCAAAAGTGAAGCTGATCCTAACTTATATTATATATTTGTTGGAATTGATTATTGATCTGCTTATTTTGGTGTTGTATGTAGATGACTTGTTTCTTATAGGTGCATAGAAGCTCATTGCAGGGTGCAAAGCAGACTTGTCAACCGAGTTCGAGATGAAGGACATTGACATGATGCATTACTTCTTGGGTTTGGAGGTTTGGCAGAGACCAGGGGAGATTTTCCTTGGGTAGGGTAAGTATGTAGTGGAGATCCTGAAGAGGTTTCGGATGGAAGACTACAAACCTAAGGCCACACCCATGATCACCAATTTGAAGAAGGTGACAACTTCATATTTAGAGTTGGTGGATCCTATGTTGTACAAGCAACTGATAGGTTCCTTGATGTATTTGGTCAACACCAGACCGGATTTATGTTTTGTAGTGAACACCTTGAGTCAGTTCATGGTGGAGCCGAGGCAGGAGCATTGGGTAGCAACAAAACATGTGCTCAGATACGTGAGGTGAAGTTGCAGGGGTATACAGACTCAGATTGTGTAGGTATTGCATCATACAGGAAAAACACCTTAGGGTGTAGCTTCATCTTGGGATCAACGATGATATCCTTGTTCGGCGGGAAGCAGACTTCTGTGGCACTCAACTCAATAGAGATAGAGTATATGGAAACGAGTACAACTAGTTGTGAGGCCATTTGGCTTTGCAAGTTGCTTGCAATTTTATTTGATCAGGAGTTGGATCCCACGTTGATTTACTGTGATAATCGGAGTTGTATCAAACTCTCTGAGAATCCAGTGTTTCATGACGGGTCCAAGCACATAGAGATCAAATATCACTTCATTTGAGACAAGATTTAGAAGGGCACAATGAAGCTCCAATATATTCCCACTGATCAACAGGTAGTTGATATTCTGACCAAGCCCTTAGCAAAAGGGAAGTTTGAAGCATTCAGAGACAAACTTGGATTGATGTAAAATTCCTTCCTCGCTAAGAGGGAGTGTTGAGAAATATAGCTCGAGTAGGAGCTTCTTGCAAAGGTTGGGTGTGAACGTGTGAGAAGTGGTTCGAGACAACTTCTAGTGACCACTTATTAAAAGTGGGAAATAATTCTATCTTGTAATTTCACTTATTAAATAAAAGTGAAAGTTTAATTTCCCTAGATCTCTTAAATCATAAAAATCTAAATGAAATGTTCTAGAGATTCTAGAATCTTAGTGAGTTAGATTTGATCTAATCTTAGCTGTACATCTCATTGTTGAGATAAGGTGGTTGCTAGGATTAAGGAGATTAGTTGAGATTAGTTGCTCGGATTGAGGAGATTAGTTATCTCTCTCAAAGCATAAATAAAACAAGATGGGAGAAGTTGAACAGACATTTTGTATACCAAGAAGACTCAAGAGATCAGCGAGAGATTAATGGAGCAGATTCAAAGCACAAGAGAGGAGTCAAGGTCAAGAAGCAGGCCGAAGTACAGTCTGTACAGTGTTGTACAGCAGATCAGACAGGCAAATTCTCAGTTGTCCAGCAGGTAGATTTATCTCAGTAAGTGCAGATCTATTTTTTTTTGTGTATACCGTGCAACTGTTAGTTTGACAGCTTGTGGAGGTTTCCCTGTAAGCTTGGAATTTAAATGAAAATCTGATTTGAGGGTGTAATTATTGGTGTATCGTGGTTATGCTTCCACTGTTCATTTTCAACTATATGTGTGATTGTTGCATGTTCAGAAATATTTATTTCTGTAATTAAATAAGTTCAGATTTAATTTATTTAATTAAGAGAAACATACGGCAATAGTCACCTAGGGTTACAAATTTACAGGTGGATGGTCCAACCAATTGAGCTAACCCTTGGGGATATGAAGTGTTGGAAACATTTTCGTCCCACCCTCCACACTTGAGCAAGAGAGACTGATGGTACCTTGCCAACGTTGATACATGCACCCACAAGTAATGGCCTTGGAGGTGGAAAGGAATTTGTTAAGGTGCTAACCCTCATGTTGATATTATGGTAGCTGCAGGAGGTATTAACCTCCACATGTAAGCTTTGACAAGACTAGATTATTTTGGGAAGCAAGAGAAACCCTAAAACGTTGGATAATAACCCTAGGAGACAAGTCGACTCGAGAATATTTATTATTGAGTTATTAGCCTCCAGAGGTAGTAGGCCAAGTTAGGTCATTTGGAGGACTATAAATAAGAGGGCGCTAGAGCTCATTTGTCACCTTTACTCTCACAACTGCATACGATTAGTGGTGCTGCGCAAGTTTGGAGAGGAGCTGCAGCTGCAGTTGCTGCAATTGGCAATTTTGGTTTTGGCTTGGACTTTCTCTTTGGTTATGGTTTGGAATTTCTGCTTGGTACACTAGCTTAGCTCTGGAGAGAGGTACGCTACCTTGATTGGCTATTGGTTCTAGGGCTTGCTTCCAGAATTATTCTCTGTCAAGATTAAGGTGCTCAGGGGTGGCATTCATGCCTATGGTTGGGGGACAATATTGAGATATTTTCTATGGTGAAACGAGCACCTATTTTTCTAACAGGTTATGGGCCCACACTATCTTCAGACAGTCTAACCGTTGGAAGATAGATTGGGAGGATTTGCTTAGTTACAGTTGTAGTTGTAGTCAAAGTTTTCGCTGTAGCAACGAAACCCTAACCCTCTTGTTAAGGCACCTTAAGTGAAGATCTTGACCTAATTCCTGGATAGCCTAGTGCGCCCTAGCCTAGCACACCTCCTGGTACTCTCAGCAAGCCAAGACGTCAAGTTTGAGTTTTAGGTCAAAGTCAAAGGTTGACCAAGTCAAAGTCAAAGTTTGATCAAGTCAAAGCAATCATGACTTACTCTATGAAGTCAGAGAACAAGTTAGAAGGGGCTTCTAACTTCAGAGCATGGAAGACAAGGATTGACCTCATCCTTGCCAAGAATAAAGTGTTGGATATCGTCAAAGACAAGATCATGGAACCACAGTTTGAAGCAGGAAAAGAGAAGGAACCTCATAACGTTGTAGTTATGGAGAAATTCAAGGACAATGACATCAATGCTCTGAGTATCATAGAGGACTCTGTAAAAGACCACTTGATACCCTACATCTCTCATCTTGACTCATCTAAGAAGATGTACAATGCCCTAACTAATCTCTTCTCAGTTAGAAACATTGGACAAGTAATGAGTTTGAAGAATGAGCTCCGTGACATGAAAATGAATGATGATGATAGCATAACATCACACTTTGTGAGAATCACTCAGTTAAGAGATCAAATACAAGCTATTGAAGAAATCATTTCAGAAAAGGAATTGGTAAATATAGTACTCAATGGCCTTCCCAAGACATGGGATGCATTTGCCGCAAGCATGAACACAAGAAAGGAGTATCCCACATTTGAAGAACTTTGGACTTGTTGTGCACAAGAAGAATCAAGGATTAACGCAAAAGAGAAA
>ML850381.1:0-31914 GCA_009831015.1 Picea engelmannii
CTAGTGATGCAAATTGTTGAGGCAAGAGGATTATAACAAGAAAGAAAGAACTGGAAATAAGCTCAACAATGCAAGCAATATGATGGAATTTCATTACAACTTAACTCACAAATGTCCTTTTTCGTAGATTTAGTCCCCTAGGCCTGAAAAAGTATAAAATAATACCTAGCACAACTCTTCTAGCCAATAGTGACTAGAGTATTCATTTTTTGTAAATATTCCACTTGGTATAGAAAAGGGTTAAAATTATACCAAATAGACATCCTTTCAAAACCATTTAACGAGTGTGAAAGAGACAATTTCACTCGACAATCTTTTTCGTTTTTTCGGGAGTCAGAAAAGAGATTAACCAAGACTTAGAGGGGGAGTCCCATAGGTAATTTTCAGAATTCTCATGATTAAGAATGTGGGGTTCGAATGAAAAGTCATATTTGGACTATAAGGAACTCTCGATCCTATGGAATAACTTTTTCATGGGCACCAAATGATAAAAAGGCTCTAACTAGGGTACCCATGTTTGGTAAGTCTCTGCCACTTAGTAACAACACTTCTAGTAGTAGTAAGAAGGTTTTGTGTCACTAAGAAATGGGTTCATACCTAGGATGTATGAATCACAGTTATAGGATGATGCAAGAATGAAAAGTGGAGTGAAAACCTATCCTATATACTGGTGAAAGAGTATACTTTCCAAAGACATGAATGGGCGATATGACACTTGAATTATGTTAAAAACCTTGGACAAAACCACTTAAATCCAAGTCTTTCAACTATGTTATTAATCCATAAGGAAAAAAATAGAAAAGATAAGGTAAAACTATACAAAGTGGATAAAAATGTTCTTTTAATATTAAAAATAAGAAATTTTACCATACCATTTGAGTTTTTCACCCACATAGTGCTTTCTAGGCCATTCTACCCATGATCTTCTTGTGGAGATTGCGCGAGCTATGATCAACCGAATCAGAAACCATCTAGACCAAGTAAGTTCCCATCCCATTTACTTCTATTTCAATGGTTTATATTTAAGTTTTAGTCCTCATTTTTTTAGTATTAGAGGTCGTTACATAGAAACTAGGGTGTATGCATGTGATAGATCATCAGGTCGTGTATATGACCTCATATACATGGGAAAATTAAATCCTGCATGCATATATGAATCCTTGTACATGAGTGTAATAATTTTAGCCCGTTTATAAGTCCATGAACAAGTTTTTTAAAGGGATCGACTCAAAAAATGATCTTTCCTTTGCAGGATGGTTATTGAATGGAGGGAACAGGAGCATGGGGAGGTGGATGCAACAGTAGAAAGGGATGCAAGGTCCCAACAAGATTTTAAATTATGTGGGACATAGAAATTTTGGGCCCTCAAATGAATGAGGGATCAAGTGAGGTTTCTCCAGTTACTGGTAAACTATTGGGATCTAGAGACAGAGTCCTTCAATCTAGATGGGAAACCATTGAGAATTGAAGTGGATGACATATACTTTATCACATGATTGTCTCACCGGGGAGAGGTGGTGAATATCAAGGTTCGAGGGGATAGAGGTGGCATGAATATGGAGGAGTAAAATGCCACCCACTGTGTTACAGGGATAGATAAAGTAGGGAGCTAACTCCCTATCAGAGAGATTAAGAACCCAAGTCTATGTATGGTTGTTCTTGTACTTACATGAATATCAGGGTCGACCTCGTTGCACCATAAATCAAGGCCACTCATGTTCTATGAGGTGGAGTGTTTGAGACCCATTGTTTATGACTAGTGTACCTCACTATTGGCCAAAACGAAGAGCGAGTTGACAGATATAAAACAAGGGAGAATTAGGAATTTCAGATTTGCATCCATACTTTGTAGTTTTTTCTTTGAGAGGGTTCTAGGCTTGAAACCTAGAGGAGAGATTAGTCCACATAGAATGTGAAATCTATCCATGTCACAGTGGAATGACATGATGAGGAAGCTAGGAGGTGGTATGGTTCCAATCCCCTACAATGATGATTTATTTTTCCAGTGGTGCCGACAGGTCATAGCCATTGATGACTATCCTTCCAGAGGGACATAATACAGAGGGGAACTTGACATGAAATTTCCACCAGGATCTACCTATGGGGATATTGGCAAGAAATGGTTTTTACATATTTCATTTTTTTGTGTTTTTAAATTTTGATAAAGGAAAAATAAAAATGAAAATATTTTTGTATGGTATCAGGTATTAACAATTACTTTGTTACATAGACATAGGTCTGTGATGAACAAAGGGATTCCCACAACATTGGTGAAGGGGCTGAGGATATGATCTAGTAGGTGGGGATGTAGAGAGAGTGCTACAAAATGTAAAGGGGAACCTATCCTGTTTGACACATAGGATCCCGATGGTTCAAGTGGAGGATCTGCCAGAGGCGATGTAGTGACAGGTGGTGGGTGTAGCTCGTGCATGGGTGTGACTCTTCCAGTTTCTTGCAAAATATGTTGTGTGATATCATGATACACATCCGACACCACATGAATAGATTCCATTGTTATGTTATGCACTGGCCATATATGTATTTTGATGGTGTAAACCTCGTTTTGTACTATGACACCATATTTTTTGGACTTTAAAGGATGAAATATAAAATAAATTTGTCTTCGGATTTACTTATATATGTTACAATGTATGAATGTATGATTGTGTTTTCTTGACTTATTTATGTGAAAAATTCCAATCTAAAATTTAATTAGTATATGTATTAGATACTTGATTAGAACTTATAGGGATCTGATTATAAGTAAGAAAATCAAAGTATCGTTCCAAAATTCATACCCATAGGAATCGTTGGAGTAGAGTATGATCTCTCACATAGTAACTATCATTCAACTAAAATACAACTAATTGAAAGTCCAGGTGAACTTCTAAATATCGAAAACCATGTTAAATGAAGTTGCATAATAGCTCTATATTGACACTATACTCAGCCACATTATTCATTGATGGCTCCAGAAGAATGCCACCTAAAGACACCAGTTGTCCCTTGGGTGAGTAAATAACCCAAGCAGTGGAAGCCATGTTCCACATATTATGACTGGAACTCTATGTGAATCCTAAGTAAACTGAAGATTCCATTTACATTTGTCAACCAACAAAAAACTCGATAAGCAAGCCGATGATGCAAAGAAAAAAATAAAGAAGTATATACATAAGATACATTAGTATACAAAGGTCACACATGATTTTGGGGTCTCAAGCATAATACCTTTTAAGGTAGAGCCCATTTCTAGGCTCATCCAGGATATTCCCCTCTCATTATTCTAATTCTAATGCTCCTTTCTCTAAGACACATTTCAAAATATAAGGACCATGCCACATGGGGTTGAACTTATTTGCCCCTAGCGATTCTTTGGCTTGGTCATAAAGGACATAAAGACTTATCGTATTGAACCTTAACACAACATTTATTCACTTCGATAGTTGTAGAGGCATCTCGATGCTACTCATCGAGGTGCTCTAGGTGCACAAAGTGTTCTTCAAGATCAGATGTGTCAGGTAGGGTCTCAATTGAAAATTTTAGGGAAGGGATTTCACATTCAATGGGAATAATTGAATCCACGCCATGTACTAATTGAAATGGAGAGAAACTAGTGGAATTTTTTACCATGGTTTGGTATTCCCAAAGTGCAGGGTAAAGAATCACATGCTAGTCAGATTTAATCTAGTTGACAATTTTTTGCATAATGGTTTTGAGAGATTTATTCACCGCCTCCACTTGTCCATTTTCCTGGGGATAATAAGGGGAAGAATGATCGTGTTTAAAAGCCAATTTTGATGCTAACTCCATCATAATTTCATTTTGAAAGTGATTTCCATGATCAATGACAATCTCTTTTGGGATTCTAAACTGGGATATAATATGGTTGAACAAGAAGAATGTTACAGTATTACCATCATATTTAATAGTAGACATGGACTCCACCCATTTAGTAAAATAGTCCATGGCTACAATAATATGATGGTGCCCCCTACTCGAGGTTGGGTTGAAATGCATAAAATGTACCCCCTAGTTGGTGAAGGGACAAATGGTGATTGCTGTGTGAAGAGGGGTTGGGTGTGAGAACATTTTCTGATCGAACACCTGGCAAGGGTGACACTATTTGACTGCTTCAATGCACTCTTTAAAAATTGACATCCAAAAATAATCATCTCACAATATCTTTTGGGTTATCACAAGCCCAAATAAATGACCACCACATGCCCCACTATGACAGTCATTGAGAATAGATTTATATTCATTGTGAGTAAAAAAACGACGTAAAATATCATCTATGCCTCGATGATACAAAGTGTCATCGATAATAAGGTAGTTCTTAGTTTGATTATGTATACATCGTCGACCGTCTCTCGATAGATATTGGGGTAGTTTCGAGGTTTAAAGGTAGATAAAAATGTATCCATATCATGGGTTCAAATACGATATAAGAAAAATATGTTCATCCTCTAATGAATTTTCATGAAAAATTTCCTCATCTAGTCTACGGAAGTTCGACATCAGTTCGGAAAAAAACTAACGATTTATTAGATTTCGAAGAAGTGAAATCAAGATCAAATTATTGAAAAATAACAATCCACTTATTGCATTTCCCCCATATGATACGTCTGGAAGGACATATCGAAATGGATTGATATTTGAAACTATGCTAGTTTTGCAGAGTAAGATTTAATGTCGTAATATCTGAACCACATGTACAACATCCAAGGACAACTTCTCTACGTGAGAGTATTTAAGTTCAGAACCAACCAAGTTTGGATTGAGATCGTAGACAATGTGCTCATGGAGCTCATCATCCTCCTGAACCATTACCATACCAACCATCCCTTCAGATGCAATGATATAAAGAAAATAGTCTCGATTGTAGTCTAGGGGCTTCGATAGAGGTTTTGATACCAAGGCTTTCTTAAGAGCATCAAAGGATTCTTGGGGCCAGTCATCCCATATGAACATATTTTCCTTCTTCAAAATATGTATGAAACCTTTAGTTAAATTAGCATAATTTACTATGAAATGACGTAGGAAGTTATCCTTCCCCTGTAAACCTTGAAGTTGTCAAATATTGCATGGGGGAGGAAATTGAAGTATTTATTCAACCTTAACAGGATCCACCATGATCCCATGCTCAAACACTATGAATCCTAAAATACGACCAGACCTAATGGAGAAGATGCACTTGTGATGTTTCAACCGAATGTGACTATAACAACATCTTTCAAATACTAATCGAAGGTCATTTGAGTGATCTACCCTCTTGCAAGAGTGACTAGTGAGATCATCTAGATAATCTTCAATGATATGTTTAATATCATGAAATGCAAAGGTCATGGAACGTTGGAAGGTCACTCCTGTTTTTTTAAGACCAAAAGGAATTTTTCGGTATGCAAAGATACCACAAGGAAAAATAAGCATCGTCTTGTGTTGATCCTCGGGTTTGATATGAATTTGATTATAACCTAAAAATCCATCCATAAAGGAAATACTTCCCTTCCTGCACACTTGTCAAGAATATGGTCAATAAAAGGAGTGGGGAATTTATCTTTAGGAAAGGCCTTATTCAGGTCCCTAAAATCCATACACATGTGGATGGTTCTTTTCTTTTTATCTATGGGAACAGGGTTAGACACCCAATCGGTCAAGGGAATCGGGTAGATGAAACCAACATTGAGTATCTTCTCTACTTATGCCTTAATATCATGGGCCTTTATAGGATTAAAAACTCTAATTTTTTTTTGAATAGGTTTAGCATTTATATAGGTTTTAATTTCATGTTCAACAATGTTGGCATCGATCCTTTGCATCTCTTCATATGAAAAAGTGAATACATTTCAGAATTCTTTGAAGAGATCAGTATAGATATGAATTTCTTCAGGCAGACAATCTGCATCGATATATATGTTCTCGATTTTACCAAGGGTACAAGAGATGTCGATCGATACGATAGGAGAAATATTTTCCATGTTTCCCTTGGAATAAATACCATGTCTATCTAATGTAACCACGATGTGAACAAACATCTCATTCAAGGTAGATATAAAGTCACCCTGTTCAATCCTAACAAGATCCGAGAGAAAATATAATCAATCATGCATATCATCCCAAGGCCTCTAAGGAACAAACATGGTGTCTAATATGGCTTCATCCAAAGGTAAATTATTATTGAGGGAATCATGTGAAAAATATGTTTGAGAGGCCCATATGGGCTCTAAAATAGGATCCACCTCATTTGTCTACAAGGAGGAAGGATCTGGGTCAGTAGTAGCCTATAGAACATCCTGATATGCAACTTCTATTGCTGACAAAAACATTTCCATCCCAATGTGTGATTGACCTTCACATGTGACATAGTCAAGGAAGGTAGGGTCATTGAAATACAAAGTACGAAAAGGAATATACCTCAATGACGACAAAGCCTCACTAGAAATGGAATGAATATGGTGAATTGGTGCCATGAAATAAAAAGTACCCATCACATCCTGACACCAACATTCTCATTTTCCTGCTGAGAATTATCAATCACATGGACTGAAGGTCCAACCGATGAACTAGGAATAATGTGCACAAAGGACAATTGATCAATCGTCACTATCTTCCCTTTGTAAGGAAAACATAGATTTTGGAAAATTGACGACACACGGACTCTGATGGAATAGGTCCAATTACACCCTAGTAGTAGATTGTAGTCGAGGGGTTCATCAACCACCTCAACGTCGACCTCCACAGTCTTTCCACCTAAATGAACTAGGAAAGCGGGAAGGATCCCATGGGGTCTATAAGAAATCCCATCAAATACAGTCAACATAGTCATGGATTGAGACAGGGGTGTGTTATGGAAATATTCCCCTATGGATAGGTGAAATTTCCCTTGGAGTACAAACCCCTCTACCAAGATAGAAACCTACCTCTGGATACTACCATTCCTATAGATTCATTTTATCCATCAAAAAAGAGAGAAGGAGGGAAAGTATGATGTCCCTCACTTTCAACATTTGTCCAAGCTTCTCCAATCCATTCGTTCCAAATATTACATGCAATGGACAACAAGAGACAAATGACTATCCCCTACTCTAGTAGATTAGACAAAATAAATCGATCTATGAAGATTAAGACAAGCATAGACAAGTACATGTAAACAAATACTAGAAGGAAATAGGCCAAGTATATTAATGAGAAATTTAAAAGGAAACTTACCATCTTCATATTATGTTGCAGCCGCCTCTTCAAGTCCTCCTCATCGAACCCTTGTTCGAAAGATCCAGAATCAGAATAACAATGCTTTGCTGATTTTTTCCTCCTTTGTTCACCATGAGAATGCCTCCATTTATAGGATTTGAGAGGCTCAAACACCTTGGTTATATTTGAAATTAGTTGAGGATATGGGTCCAATAGTTGTGATATCTCCCTTAGATGCATCCTAGGAGTTATATTTGAACCAAACCAATTTGATCCATCCATAGTTGTATTTAGAAGAAAATGGGATTTCTTCCAATATTTTCTCAACCAACTCGACGCTCCCTTAGAATGGAAAAAGAGCACTACAATGCTCCCTGTGAGATATACAAGGAGTGCTAGCACTCCCTATATATGAGTAGGGTATGACTGATATTTCCAAAATTTTCCAAGATGAACAATTCTCATAGAAAACATTTGTTCCGACTGTTGGATGATGTGGCTTCTTCATCTAACATGTTTTAGGGGTTTTACCAAGTGTTTTCATAGTGTCGTTCATGATGTGACACTTATGGAAAGATAATGCAACACTTACGACACTTGTGACAAAAGTGTGACACTTACAACACTTACGACAATGAGAATGTCACATTATCAAAGTGAGGAATTTTGATGTGTAACATATTTCCCCCCAAAGTGTGAAGTCAGAAGATGAAATTTGATGGACAAAACACTTTGTAGATTTTTTGAAGAAAGGGTATAGATTTGGGGAACCTATTAGAAGTTGCAGACATCCATCAAACAATGTTAATATGTGTTCCATTCCCAAGGTAGGAATACCTATGCTTGGACTATAAATGACTCAAAGTATGGCCACTAATAAATACACTACGGATTCATGATGATATTGACTAAAGGTATGGCCACCAGAGATACAATGTGGATTCATACTTCTATGAAATGAACTGATCATAGCCATGCAAAATACATAGTGGAGCTATGAGATGATAAAAAATAGGAACATACCAATACAATGTGGATCTATGTGAAAAAATATATATTAACATGCTCAAATGAGTTCCTTCACAACTTGGATAGAGTAGATAGCATAGTGGATGCTCAACCCAGGGTCTTTGTCCTAATCCTGATGTAGTACAAATATTACCCATGTGAATAGATGTTTTTATGTCGAACATGGTAGAAACCACTTGATTACCGATCATTGAGGTATATTGTTAACAAGTTTTATGAGGAAAATCACTCTATGGAAAGGGGTAAACCACAACAAACGGAAATGACTGCAGAAATCAACTCTAATCTCAAGTATGCTATATAAACAAAAATGCTAACAAGACAAGATAAAGATCCTACCTCATCCAGACATTTGATGAATTCCACTATTGAGCACTTGACTCAAAGTTATATACATGAAACTTTTCCTCAACAACCAAGATACACAAGAATATGGTGATAATATATAAATTTAGTAGATAAAATAGAAGAATCCATCAATATTCATAACAAATATGCCCATGTAACAACAATTCAAATATTTTCAAGAAATTAATTGGATGAGAAAAGAGTATTTCTATTAAAATATGATCAACAAAAGTGTATGAATGAGAAACTTCCATGTCGGCACATCTCGAAACCGAGAAACTAATTCCCTTCCATCTGGGCCTCCACCAAATGAAAGTTCATATAAGAGAGATAATGAGGTTCTCCATCAAGGAGGGAAGAGCTTGGGGGTTGAACAATGTGTTCGGAATTTAAAGAACAAAGGGATGCAAACTCAATATGAAGTGAATAATTTCTCAAGAGTAAATTTTCTTTCAAAAGTTGAATTCTTCTCCTTTTCCACAACTTGAATATGACCCGTTTATATCCTTCAAATGGAACTGAGGGGACAAGTCAAAATGTTTCCAATGTATGTAAGGTCAAGGATCATGGATCTCGCGATGTGACATGGAAACCAGACACCATTTTTTAATTTTGGGTACAAAAC
The DNA here is from genome assembly GCA_009831015.1 of Picea engelmannii. Taxonomy (NCBI): domain Eukaryota; kingdom Viridiplantae; phylum Streptophyta; class Pinopsida; order Pinales; family Pinaceae; genus Picea; species Picea engelmannii. Next base: position 9,194 of record ML850381.1, read on the forward strand.
CCGATGTACACGGGTTGTAATGGTGCAAACTGTGTATACACATGTTGCATAGTTGTTAGGGTACGTATATGTGGAAATATATTATATTTATCTATGGGAAATACAAAAGAAGAATTCAAGTATGCATAGGGAAATGGAAAATACCTTCTGATCAAGTTTCATGGGGTGAGGAAAATCTTTCTATAACAACAAGTGTGATATAAATCACCATTGATGTCAATGATTTTCAAGGTACTTTTAAAGTAATGTCCAACGATTGTGAAAAATAAGTTGAAGTCGAACATTCATGGAATCATTGGGTTAGGGTTCATTGATTAATACCCACTTCTGAATGCGAGGAGGCCTACCATTGAGGCATGTAGGTCCCAAGGTATTGTTTTGTTCCTAAGTCTATTTCCTGGATAATTTGTTGAAGTAGACAGGAAAAGACGCATCGAAGGAGGGAATTGATGTATCCCCCATCAGTCAACACAAAAATTGTCATAGGAAAGTGACAAGATACAATATATGAACATGGTATGACATGGGTATGGAAACTGGTAACTTTGTGGATGGTTGATGGTTGAGGTGGAAAATTCCCTTCAACACCGAGGCATGGTGTGAGACTTGGTAGCATAAACGCAGAATGGGCCAAAACATAATGCAGCGAGTGTTGATACATTCTTTGGATGGGTCAAAGGAGTGGAAAGACTCATAGGATTGGTTCAATGTGAATTTTTTAGTGGATTATCCAAGTGTTCAGTGTGGAGGTTAAAACAAGTGTTGTGTTCAAGGGAGACTGCAAGAGATGCTTACAAAATTTTTCAAGAAACTTGACCGACTTCCTTCAATTTTTCCCCCATCTAGATAGATGAGTACCTCTTTTTAATTTAATGAGCTGGAGGAGGATAACACATTTTCAATATAACTCACCTTCGGCAAGTTACTCTTCCTTTATTTAATGAAATGGAAGAAGTAAGGGTTCGTTCCCATATGGGCCCTTCAATGTGTAATTTTTCGAGTCCAAAGAAGGAAAAATCGATGGTTTTTCATGTTTAGAGAGTCTGAAAAGAACTTAAAGGTGACTCCAGGGTTGTCCTTTTTTGTAATTTTAGTCTCCAAGGTCCGAAAAAGAGATAAAATATTACTCATAAGATGCCCTTTCGAACCTTTTAACGAGTGTGAAAGGAATCAATATCACTCAGAAATATTTTCATGTTTAGAGAGTCTGAAAAAGATCGTAAACGAAACTCCAAGGGGTTCCTTTTCCATATAACATTTACGAGTATGAAAAAGTGATAAAAGTATATTGGGTTACATTTTCATGTATTTATGAGCGCAAGAAAGAACAAATACTAAGCTCATTGTCATTACAAGGTCATCGAAAAATATCCGCTCAAATTCCTATGTAATCAAGTTGTTCTGGGCAAAAGACATTAGTAGCTTCTCAAAAAAAGACAAAGAAAACAAAAATAAACTTTATAAAATGTGAAAAGGAGGAAAAATGATCAAATTTGAACATATCAAATATCAAATTAGGGCCAGAAATCATTTTCACCTTTGTTTTACTATTTTCCTTTCCTCTCTGAGTTTTTTCCTCTTTTGGAGTGTTTTTTGGGCATTGATTGCGAGAGTTATGGGCGACCTTTTTTGAAACCATCCAGATGAGGTTGGTCCTTTCCTCTTGCTCATTCATTTCCATGTTTTTTTATTGCGTTTCAACCCTTAATGTTTGTCCTTCGGCTCCTTGGGAAGCCTTAGAGTTCCAATCTGGATTGACGCTCCCTCAAGTAATCGAGAGGAGCATCGATCGTGATTTCAACGCCTTGGTATGCGCATTGAGGTAGTGCTAATGCTCTTTTTTCTTCTTTAAGGGAGCGCTAGGTGCAAAAAATTAAAATGTTTTGATTTTTAGGCTGGAAAAAAGGGAAAATTTTCTTTAAAAAATTAGTTAATAATGATTAATTGATGAATTTACGGGTTTTAATCATAGCTAATCATGATTGAATGGAAAGAACATGAGCATGAATTTGATGACATCGCTGCTTTACAAGACCCTCAAGCGAGGGTGGCCTTATGAAATTGTGTCTTGCTTAAGTACTTAAAACTATAGAATATGAGGAAATAAGTCCTTTTACTAGAATATTTGATCGGGTTGTGGGATAATGATGAGTAAGAATTCTAAAAAGGACCACACGTTCTTGAGATCGACATGGGTCATGTGTACTTCTTAATGGGGATCTCGAGGAGATGAGAGCCTATTATTTTATCTAGACATCGATCCACTCCACGACCAACAACGGTATATGTAGCCCAATACAAGGATGATTTTAAGGATGGAAATTTATTTTTAAATGTAGAAACCTTGGTGAATTTTACTAATCCTTCATATGCCAACTATAAAATGTTTGGCGACATTTTTGTAAAAATATTCAAATTTCTAAGGATTTTATATAGTTTGTATAAAATTTTGGCGATTTTTAAGGTAAACTAATTTTATGCTATAGAATTTGGGCGAATCATTTTTAGAATAGCGAATCTTTTTTGGGAAAAACAATGGAAAATTAGCCCATGAGTGAAATTTAGCCCCTAAAATCATCCCTAGGGCCCCAATAATGCATACCAATGTCACGCTTGGTAGGAGGGAGGATCATCATAAAATACATGATGGATTTATCTCTCTGATCTATCATATTTTCTATCACCAAATTGGTAGGAAGCACTAGTTCCTGTATCACTTCCAAGTCCCAAATATATTATGCCATTGAGTGCTTGGAGTCTAGGTTATTCAACTGGAGCGCAGGGTTTTTGAGGAACGCTTAGGAGCAGATATCCAAATGTAGAATGGGAAGGAAAAAATAGTTTGGGTATGGATCCTTATTGGTCTCATTTTTCCTAGAGTGAGTTCCATAGATGCAACCGTAGGTTTCATTGATAGAATGCCCTGTGACTAAGCCCCTCATGGAGCGATGGACTAGTCTTTCCCATAGGCTGGTGAATGAACTCTCAAAATTTAGATTTACTGTCGACTTCTTTCCATGGCGGAGGAGATAGCTGGTGGTGATCAAGGATTTCCCATATGATGGGTGGATTTCAGGGGCAGTGCAGATTTAGTGCTTCCTTAGGGTATACAGTGGGATGCATCATGTATGAAAGATCATAACCTTGTAACAATATTTTTATTTTTTTATATGTTTTTGTTTGTACAATGAGGGATATAAGTCATTTTTTTTCCATCATGTAGACATAAGTGTGTCATGTCCGATAGATATCACAACATTAAGACATCGCGGAAATGCTCATGCAGTGGAAGATCATGATGTCATGGTAGGAGGACTCTGAGAGGTGGAGAGGAACCTCCATGGTTTGACCATCGACTTTCCTCCCCTGAGGATTTGAGATGTACCTCTACACCTTCATAGAAATAGAGTTGGGGTCCCTGAAGGCCTCAATAATTTTCTACGACGAGTAGCAAGAGAAATAGTGTGTTATGTGAAGCACAATGTGGTGCAGGGGGACGAATAGAGTCTCCAGTCATTTTAGTCTTTATCATGATTCTATGGGTATAAAAATCCCATGTTTTTCCCTGATATGTAATTTTGGATGATGTGTTTTAAGAAAAACATTTTCTATCAAGATTATGTATATAAACGAGTTTTGTGGTGGCTACGCATGTTGTATTTTTTTTTATGTGATGTTTTCATTCATATGTTTTATGTTACAAATGTTTATATATGCACACTATACCAATATAACATATAATTTTCTAACGAATATGTAATCGTATTGATTTCTCTTGATATATGTCTGTATTCTAGAAATTTAAAAGTTATTTCGAGATAACAAACCCTTAGATGGAGACATAGTAAAACTAGGTTACAAACGGTGTACTCACAATTTACTTGATAGACAATGAGTTGAGAATCAAGGTTGATAATCAATAGAGACATACCAAGAGAAGAGGATTCGGTTAAAATTTCAATGAAAATATGATACTCTGCAACGTTATTGGTCACATATCCGAGGAAAATTCCTCCTGAGCTCACTAACTCTCCAGAGTGGTAAATGACCCAAGCTGCATAAGCAATATTCTGGGTATGTCGACTAGCACCATATGCAAACACGAAATAGATGGGAAATTATGATGTCATTTGCACATTCAATCAAAAATAAAATTATAAGTAGCTGAGGAAAAACTTGTGCACGCAAAAGAAAAGACACACCATATAAAAAGCATATAGTACAGTAATGTACAAAGCACACATACGAGATATTCTATGCATAGTAACTTTTGAGGTAAAGCACATTTCAGGGCTCACCGAGAGATATTCCATCGCAGTCTACTAACTCATAGGAATCTTTGTGTAGCACACATTTTATGATGTATGGTTTGTGCCACATGGGTTCTAAATTTCCTACCCCCAGTTTGTCATGACCTTGATCATAGACTAGGACTAGATCTCCTTCTATGAAAACGTGAGGCTGGATGGACTTATCATATTGATTTTTTAAACATTTTTTATATGTATCGTTGATGAGAGAAGCATCACAATAGGTTTCATCCATTGATATAGATGGATTTTGGTGGCCTCCCACCTATTCCAACTGGATCATTTTGGCATTTTTCCAGTTTGGCAATCTTTTTTCCTAGTTTTCGGGTCCTCGACTTCTGGGGCCGTTTTGAGGCCCTAAATAGTGTTTTTATGGATATCCATAGTTAGATAGTAAATAAATTCAATTCTAATGGAAAAATGTGCATTCCTCGGATAGAACTTTCCAACGGGCTATCATGCGCCTAAAATAGAGATCGTATGCAAAAGTTACGACCCCGGGAAGTTGATGTACTAACTTACCCCAGCGGGGCCCACCTGAATTTTGGCGCTTCATATCCTAGGGTTAGGTTTTTGGATGTATACGGTTTTGGAATTCAATTTTATTGTAAAAATCCCTTTAGAGCCTCATTGTACTCATCTTCTTTCGATTGAGCACAACCGTCACATCTCTTCTCAGAGATAAGCCGCCACCATTCCAACAATCTTGTTTTCCACTACATTTTATAGTTTCAACATATTTCCGTATTGAATAGAGGCCAATTTTACTGTATCTTTGTTATTATGTGTTAAGTATAATAATAATCTATATTCATTTCATTCTTCTCATAAAATCTGGATTAGTGGTATCAGATCGGTCTTCTCCTTGTCATTCTTGATGCATGTCCACGATGAGGTCAGGGTACAAAGAATTGGGTCTGGAGCTTGTTTCTCTTGAGGAAAAAAGATCTCACATGCCCAATAGACCTCTCATGGTGGGAGAAAATAAATATGATGGGACATGAGATCCTTTCAAAATGTTTCTCTAGGAATCTCTCATGCAACATAGGAACGCGATGATGGATGGTTTTGTGAAAATACTTCGGTAGATACCAATAGGCAACGCATATTCTTCGAGTGGAGGCGTCACCTCCTTCAAGGTAAAAATAAACTTTGATATTCCTATATTTGAATGTGAGATAGACGCAAATGCTGTAGAAAAATGGCAAAATCCACTAGAAGGGTATTTTGTTGTCCATAACTTTTCAAATAGAGAAGAGATTACTTTTTTACTCAAATTCATTCTCCATGTCAAAGATTGGTGGGAAACTTTCTGTGATCAAAAGGAAACAGAGGAACCCTCATTATTAACAATCGCAGTTACCTGGGATTCCTTCAAGGATGTTATTACAGAACAATACTACCCTGTCGGAAGTTATGACGACTTGTATACAAAATGGACCACAGTGTGGTAGGAAAGAGACCAAGCAGTGCTAGTGTTCACAAATATCTGCCATACCTTGTGCACCAAGATGGGTATCAAATATTATGAGTGACATTTGGTGCTCAAGTATCACGATGGTATACATATATACATCCAGGCCGAAATGGATTTTTTTGACATCTCATCCTTGGGCGTGGCCTACTGATATGTCATCAAAATCAAGCAAAAGCTTAAACAAAAGATGCGATAATTTGGGCCTAGGAACCCCACATAGAAAAAGAAAGGAAAGGGAGGCCCCAACCCATAGAAAAATGGACAAATAAAATATGGAAATTCTCAGGACAACCATTGCAAGCTGAAAGAAAAGAACGACACTAGAAATACAAAGAAAGATACTGGGAAGTGGTGCGACTTCCATAAGAGCACCTAGCATAACACTATTGATTGTCACTCAAAGAAGTAGCTCGTGGATTAGGTGAAAGCCTCTGAATAATATGTGGGTTTTGAATTTGAGTCAGAACCAGAAAGGGGGAGACAGATCATTGACATAGAACCCAGTGCCACCATTGCTACCACCAAGCTCCAACCTAGTGAACTAGATGAGCCAGAGGAAGGCGAGTGCCTTTTTCATTAATAGATGTGGGTGAAAGGCACCCTGCTACACTTCATCATTGATAGAGGTAGCCAAAAGATCCTAATATCAGTATAGGGAATCAAGTGTCTATCCCTGTCAACAATGACGCACTCACAACCCTACACCATTGGATGGCTCCACCAAGGAAGCGATCTTTGTGTCAGCCAATAGTGTCACCTATCATATGACATCAAGCCCTTCAAAGACGAGGTATTGTGTGATGTTTCTCCTCTCAAAGTTTTTAATTTTCTTTTGGGCCAACCTTATATATGGAAACGTCATGTTGTATATGAGTCTAGGCCTCACAATGTTATTATTACTTTGAATAGGAAATTGTACAGGATACATGAGGCATTCCCACCTAGTGTTATTTCATTTATCTCTGCTAAGCAATGCAGGAAGGTCATCTCCCAGACTGAGAAGTTTGTATTTTCATGATTCACTCTCAGAATGAGCTAAATATCACAACCACATCCAGGGCCTCCGTAGTCGACCTCTCCACACAACAGAAGCAAGTGGATAAGGTCGTGGAAGAATACTCATATATCTTCTCCTCAACTACCAGGGTACCTATGCATTATCAGATAAAGCATCTCATCTGTTGGACCGCATAAATACACCTTTTATTCCTTGATCATACACCATTTATCACATCATTCTTATCTTATCTTTCCATAAAACCATTAATCTCCACCACTTTCATAATACATATGGGTTTATATCTCCATTTTCTAAATTATTTATTTTTAAGTATTTTTAAGAGAATTTGTGATTAAATATTAGAAAATTAACATGTTTTCATTATATCTCAAAGTTGGATGAGTTTTGTGATGACTACAATCATATTTGAAGATTTTCACAAAGTCAAAAATCACCACCTAGCTTCAAATTCGAATTTCATCTTCAAGCTTTCATTTGGAGATAACATTCAAGCTAACTTCAAGGAGAAGATCATGGATATAATATCTTATCTAAGATATTTGTGGAGGGTTTGATGGGATAGGTTCAGATAAAAGTGGATCTGTAATTATGAGTTTGTTATCTTTATTCATGTATAAATAAGTGGGTTCTCTCCTCATTTGGAAGGTGGCCTCTCTCTAGAATAGAGAATAGAAGAATAGAGTGATTGAGCTTTGATTCATAGTCTTGTAGTTTTGAGATAGTGATTTTCATTATTTGTTATGAGTTGGATTGTTTTAATGCAAGATTTTACTTTCTCATAGTGGTTTGTTGTTTACCTTTTTGTCATGTGTTGTTGTAGATGTTTTTAAAATGCTTTCATTAGATTTAATTTACACACTTTTATGTTTTCATAGATTAATTCTAGATTTCATGCTTTCGTAGTTAGATTAAGTTTTTTCTTTCATAGTTAGATTATGTCTCATTTGATTTCATAGATTCAATTTTAGTCTCAAGTTTATGTAGCATTAGGATAGCTTCCTTTCATAGATTAGTTGCATATTTTGTGCTTTCTTAGATTTAGATTCAACGACAATAGTTTAACATGTTTCTTTTCAATCATTAGCATAGATTAGAAATCCTCTTACCCTGCATATACTTTGCGTACATCTCATAAGATTATGACTTCGGATTGATCATTTATGTCGCAATTACTATCATATAATTCGCTCGACATTTTGGCACCGTTTTCGGGGAGGTGTTAAAAGGGTTAGAGTTAGATTTTATTTTCAGTTATGTGTATTTTCTTTTTGCAAGTGTTTCCTTAGTTTTATTTCTTTTCATGCGAATTTCGTTTTTATGCAAGTGTGCTTTCGCATTTTTCATTTGCGTAGTGTAAAGTTTGGATTGTGAATTAGTTTTTGTTTTCTTAGTTCACTTTTGATTTCATACATGTTTATCTTTAGTTTTGTTTTGATTTTGCACTTGTTTAGTTTTGTTTTGCACTCGTTTCATACTAGTTTGTTTCGTACTGATTTTGCACTTGTCATGTACTCATTTTCATTTTGTTTTCTAGTATTTGGATTTGATTTTCATTAAGATGATTTTACAATGAGTGTAAGTTTGGAATTACTCACTGAGATCCTTGCAAAAGTTGGGATCTCCTCTTCTCAGGAAGAGGAGATCCTGACCGCAATTAAAGATGCAATCACTCCTCCAGAAGCGAAGGAAAAATTAACATCTGAAGAGTTCTATACAGCCGATAATGAACAAGCATGCAAGCAGGAAATCGAGGAGGACGAAGAAGGGATTTCGGGTGAGTTTGATCAAAACGAAGAAGTAGACCATGCTTATGAAAGATGCATCGAACATTGGTTTCAAGTAAGTACAAGGATAGATCAATTTTGTTTTTTCTTTTATTTCATTAATTTACATTTTGAACAGTTAAATTTGCACATTATTGTACATCCTAGATTTCATTTTTCAAAATTAAATGTATATCTTTGCTTACTTTTGTTAAGTAGATGGTTACATTGGAAATTCCATTTAATTTAGATAATTTCTAGTTTGAATATAAATTAGAGTAGGCAGGTTTTCATTGTAAACAAAAAAGCTTTCACAAATAGAATGATTTAAAAAATTCTAGATCTTCATTTGCTAGGAAATAAATAAACGTTAATTTGCATTCGTCTTTAATCATTAAACTTTAGAATTTTATAATTAAACAAAAAAAAACAACATTAAAAATCTTCTCTGTATATTCCATCTTTTCTGGGCATTCATTTTCCACGCATTAAACCTGCAAAACCAAAATAAACAAACACACATTTAAAAGACAGAAAAAAAATCATCAAAAATTAAAAAAGCAAAATGCAAAATCCTAGTTGTTCGTGCAAGAATTTTTCGACCTGCATGCTGCCCTAAACATGCCATTGTAAATCTGCCACTGAAAAAATCTTAAAAAAAAAAAAAAAAACACAAAAAATAATAAAAACTTAAAAAAAAAAAAAAAGACCTAGTTTCCTGCGCGCATGTATTTTCTACCTGCCCGTGCGAACTTCGTAGTGAGGAATTCTATTGTCTCACCTTTGGGTTTAGTAGCTCGTACTAATTGAGCACCATGCTTACATATCCAAGCTAAATCTGATTATCCAAGGAACCCTGCGCAATAGTTCAACCAAATATCCTCGCCATGATAAAACCTGCACTATATACCTACTTGAATTAAACTGAAACTTGTCGTGACTGGTTCAACCTCCCTCACCTGAATGTTTTTCGGTGTATGGTGTCTAAAGAGATAGAGTGACATAGAGTTTCCAGGCCATACTCTAATTGGAACCTTCTTATTACTCAAGATTTGCATTTCATGGATCCCTCGAAACCTCTAATTCACTCACTGTTACTGAACCTAATGGTCGCTCTGATACTCCGCTTAGTTTGGATACTGGGCTATTCCAACGGGCCTGGCTATTTGACCGGACTAATCACTTGGGATGCTCATATTGGAAAGGTCAGATTTATTCCTGATAAGCATAAAGCCATATTTTTCTACATCCGCATAATTGTGATCTATAATGATTGGTTTATGAGTGTAACTCCACCAAAGGACTATCCATCAACCATTTTCTTTCAAATCTACTTCCCAATATTTTTGCACAAATCTCTTACTTGCTGCCAGCCAAGATTAACGAGATTTGGATCGAGGGCATTCGGTTTCATTTCAACTCTACTTATTAAAGATCTTTATGAACGATTTTTCCCTCTTTCTAATATGATAACGATTAAGGTGAAGATGCATCATCATGATTTTCTCCACGACTCATTTTATTTTCTGCCATCTCATTCTAGGTTATGTTTTCCATCACCTCTCTTTATGATGGATCGTTGCATTATATACCATAGCACTTAAAATCTCTCACCCTGAGCATGATATCCTGATAACGTAGACACGGTTAGGAGAGAAACCATTCAATGTTGTGTGAGAAGTTGAAGTGAATTTGTTGCCTTTTGAAAAATCTCTTCTACTATTGATTGTGCATATGAACAATTGACATTCTCTCCTACCTGGAGCGAATGAAGAGATGGAGAGGCGGCGTCAAAGAAAAAATACAAACTTGGAAAATTCATTGGTGTAGGAGTATGTATTGTTGGGCTTGTTTTCATTGTATTTTTAGATATGCATGCCTCTGACATAGAAAGAGGGAGCTGGTTACCGATTGCATCCGTTGGTTCGCTGGCTGAGTTTGTGATTTTTGTGAGTTCCAATGCACCATTTGTTCTTTTAGGAGGAAGTCTGGAAATACCAATGGCAGAAGAAATCTGCGCTAACGAGGAGACATTGTTCTCAGATAAAATGATTTTTGTATGTAGCCATCAAAAGAGATCGTCTTCTCTAATTCTGTCATGGTTTTCAACAAGACATACTGCCCCTATTGTACACATGTGAAACAACTGTTAAGAAGTTTGGGTGCCAATACGAAGGTGGCAGAGCTGGATAGAAAAGTTTTAGGCTCACAACATATCAAATGACGAAATAGGCTTTATCATGAATGACTGACGAAGTTTGAAAGAGGAAAGAGAAGGGATACAAGAAAAGRAAAAGTGGCAAGGGGAAAATTCGGAACAATAAACAAGACATATAGCTGTTCTAATGGGTTGTGACTGATCCCCTACATTTACGTTCTCTTGTTAAAATCATAGAATATGGTTTTAATAATGAAAATAAGAAGGGATTAGATTTAGTTTACTTTATCTATGTAAATATTTGCTTACTAACATTTTGTTTCTTTTCCTAGTATGATGAACTCATTTGTATATAAAAAGCATACTATTTTAGTATTTTGGTTATATATTATGTAGAGCCTCTTTTAAGTTTATTTATAATATAAAATTAAGAAAATATAAACCATAAAAAAAAAAAAAAAAATCAAATAATAAAAATCTTTGTTAATATAACTTAAAAAAAAAAAGCCATAAAATTCAAAATTTTGTAAATAAACTTGGAATTTTCTCAAAACTAAAAATTTTGTTCTTTGATCCACATTTTGCGCTAACTTATTTGCACAAGAAAAACAGGTTTTAACGAAAAGTGCTTAAGATGCGTTACTATTCTCAGGTAAAAACGCATTTCACTTTGTTTTGAAAATGATTTGTGTAAATATGTGTTTTTCTGCAAGTTATCTTTTTCAATACTCTCACAAGTTTGTTGCAGGAAAAATCTAACACTTTACAGGTTCAAGACGATCAAATTGTGTGCATAAGTGATTTCTTAAATCACATAAATTTTCAAGAAGAAAACATACTTCATGAATGCTTGAAGGAGTTGAGATTGTATGTTGTGTTTTTCTGCCATAGAAAAACTTTTCAGAAATCAATCGCCTCATGAAATAAGCACCTATCTTCCCTCTTTCAAAGATCCTCAATTAAAATCATGTTGAAGCCCATTTCGTCGCTTTCTATGTAGTCATCTTAACACTTTTTATATCCATCGTCGCTACCTTATGATCCTTCTGCATGATTACTTTTTTGAGTCACATATACTTTACCTAATTTGCACCCATCTTGTGCCTCATATTGAGTCTTCTTTTAGCCATCTTCCAGACTCTTAAAATATGAAAAAGCAACGAGCATAAACTAACTAGGGCTCGAAAAATCCACTAGTGAGTATTTACTATTCCACCAAATTATATCATGCAAATATTTATATTTGCACTCACATTGAATGATGTGGAATTCATTAAGGTTCACCTTTCAACAAGTCTCTTTCCATTGACTTCGAAACCTCATCTTGAATAGGGACTAGAGAAAATTTTAGTACCTTGAGGCTTGCATGCCTTAATGGAAATCTCTCTCGCCACTAGCATGAGGATTCATTAATGCCTCTTGACTAGTAGACTCTATATATGTTTGACTTCAACACATTTATTCACATGGACTAGAGTGTATTGTAGGTACTTTGATACCCATTGACATCAATGGTGGGTTTTCTTGCGTTGGTTATTGACATTCATTAATGGTCGGTAATCCAACGATTTCTTATTGTGTTCGACTTCAACAAAATATATTCACACAATTAAGAATTGTACCATAGAGTGGGTTTGTAGCAGTTGTAGATGATATCATTTTTTATGGTTCTTTATGCTAATAAAAGGAAGACCGGTTCAAAGATAGCCAATAGTTTGTTTGCTTCAAAAACAAGGAAGTCATTTGTATCTCAGCAAGGATTTTTTTACTTTCCCAGATGTAGTAATTTCTAGTACAGAGCTTGAAGCTCGATAGTTGACTTGTTTACACTTTGTTTGAGATGTCTTCGCTGCAGTTACTTTCAGTTCAGTTTCAGTTCAAATTTCTATTTATTTTCTTTCAGTACCTATTCAGTACCCGTTATATACCGGTTTTTCACTGGTTCGTTTCAACACTCTTTCAGAACATGTTCATTACCAGACAGTACTAGAGAATGTATAATTCTTTTCAACCGTACCACAGTTCCACTTTCAGATTCTAGTTCTTAATTCTATGATCAACATTAGCATCAACCACATTCCTATTGCAGAGTTCATCAAATTTTTGGGTAATTGGATGTATGTTCTTTTCTAATCTTTAATCATGCAATTCCTTAAGTGCTAAAAATAGATAAATTTGTAAAATTTCCTTACCTTAGTCTTATCCTTTTCCTAAAGAGTAACACATCTTCAGTTGGGGGGGGGGGATATTCATGTCATAATTCCATTTACATATTCATCACCTCATTTTACCATCAACCAACATGTATTTCCCAAACTAAACTATGATGCATTTGATTCTAAAAGCATTGATATATATTGGCATGATTCAAATATGAAGAAAAAGAAGGCTTTCTAAATACATTGATGACTTATCATTTCCAGTACATGCATTTTTTCAAATATTATGAATTGCAGCAAGAAAATAAGTAAAAATGAATAAATGTTGTTAACACAAGAACCTACATTTGTCATATTGATGGTTTTCACACAAGAACCAACCATAAGAAAATTAGCTGCCACTCATGTATCATTCAACATGAAATAATTTATTGTTATACATCATCATCATCATGTAAGCTACAGATAAGATGCCACAAGTTTTAAAGAAAAAATCATGCACAGTTGCATAGGGACATGCAACAAGTTCAGTTGGGTGGAATGTTGGACTGCATAAATACACCTTTTATTCCTTGATCATACACCATTTATCACCTCATTCTTATCTTATCTTTCCATAAAACCATTAATCTCTACCACTTTCATAATACATATGGGTTTATATCTCCAATTTCCAAATTATTTATTTTTAAGTATTTTTAAGAGAATTTGTGATTAAATACTAGAAAATTAACATGTTTTCATTATATCTCAAAGTTGGATGAGTTTTGTGATGACTACAAGCATATTTGAAGATTTTCACAATGTCAAGAATCACCACCTAGCTTCAAATTCGAATTTCATCTTCAAGCTTTGATTTGGAGATAATCATTCAAGCTAACTTCAAGGAGAAGATCATGGATAGAATATATTATCTAAGATATTTGTGGAGGGTTTGATGGGATAGGTTGAGAGAAAAGTGGATCTATAATTATGATTTTGTTATCTTTATTCATGTATAAATAAGTGGGTTCTCTCCTAATTTGGAAGGAGGCCTCTCTCTCGAATAGAGAATAGAAGAATAGAGTGATTGAGCTTCGATTCATAGTCTTGTAGTTTTGAGATAGTGATTTTCATTATTTGTCATGAGTTGGATTGTTTTAATGCAAGATTTTACTTTCTCATAGTGGTTTGTTGTTTACCTTTTTGTCATGTGTTGTTGTAGATGTTTTTAAAATGATTTTATTAGATTTAATTTACGTACTTTCATGTTTTCATATATTAATTCTAGATTTCATGCTTTCGTAGTTAGATTAAGTTTTTTCTTTCATAGTTAGATGATGTCTCATTTGATTTCGTAGATTTAGTTTTAGTCTCAAGTTTATGTAGCATTAGGATAGTTTCCTTTCATAGATTAGTTGCATATTTTGTTCTTTCTTAGATATAGATTCAACGACAGTAGTTTAACATGTTTCTTTTCAATCATTAGCATAGATTAGAAATCCTCTTACCCTACATATACTTTCTGTACATCTCATAATATTACGACTTTGGATTGATAATTTATGTCGCAATTACTATCATATAATTTTCTCGACACCATCGATATGACCCCCTGCGCATCGCTAACCAATGGTCCAATATATTGTCACTCTCTGTTAGAGAATGAAGAGATCAAGCGATAGATAGAATAACTACTCCACAAGAGACACATCCATTCCATCTCATCACGTTGTGGGAGCCTGATCGTGTTGGTGCAAATGAAAGACGGGACCTGACAACTCTACATTCATTATCGGGCTCTGAATAAAATCACTGTTAGGAACTGATACCTGATTCCTCAAATCGATGACCTCCTTGATCAACTCATGGAGGCCAAATACTTCAGTAAGATTGATCTGAATTCTGGCTACCACCATGTCCCAATAGAACAGACAAATGTATGGAAGACTACCTTAAAGTCAAAAGAAGGTCTTTTTGAATGGTTGGTCATGCCCTTTATTTTGAAAAATTCTCTAGCAGCTTTCATGAGGATGATGGATGATATCATGTGAACTTTCACCAATAATTTTATATTGGTTTATTTGGATGACATCCTCATCTACAAAAAGACTTAAACGAAACACTTGAAACATATTCAGTAGGCTTTGCACACCCGATGGAAGGACAAACTATATGCCAACTTGGAAAAATTCTCCTTCGGCATGGATAGGGTCCATTACCTAGGTTACATCATTGATCATAATGGTCTGCATGTGGATCTAAAAAAGATCCAGGTCATTCGTGAATGGCTAGCCCCAACCACACTCACTGAGCTTCAGAGCTTATTGGGCCTTGCCAATTTCGATCATAGGTTTGTATTGGCATTCTCCCATATTGCATGGGCCCTCACCCAAGTAACCAAGGGTGGTGGTAAGGAAACAATTGTGTGGAGCCTGTCTTAATAACAAGCGTTATATGATTTGAAGAAGCTCTTGTGTTCAGTCCCAATAATTTCATTACTGTACCTACAACAACCCTTTGAGATCGAGATAGATGCTTTATACTATGTTGTGGGTGTCATTCTCACTTAGCACGAACACCCCGTGGTCTATCATAGTGAGACACTATCATATGTTGTCTGTAAGTACCCTACTTATGAGAAAGAAATGTAATCCATTATGCAAGCCTGTCACCAGTGGAGACATTACATTTTTGGGAAGGAGTCAGTCATCCAAACTAATCATAAGCCACTGTAGTTCATGTAGACACAAGGAAAATTGCAGAATGACTACTATCAAAAGTGGTCCACATACTTGCAACAGTTCCACCTCAACATCAATTATAAAATAGAAATTACCAACTGATTTGATGATTTCCTCAGCCGACCTCTAGTCATGACACTCCTCGCAGTTCTAGACTCTTGTGGCCATGAGACCTCTAGATGGTCTCACCTCTATTAGAGAGACCCTGACTTCACCACCATATACCAAATGTTGGGCGCAAACTAATTTGTTTCTAATTTCCATCTTTAGGATGGGTTGTTGTGCCATTTGGGCCATCTCTATGTCCCATCAAGAAAGTGAGAGAAGATTATTTGGGAAGCCCACTATAGTCGGGTGGAAAGACATGTCGGTGTCTAAAATATAGTGGCAATGTTGCATAAAAAATTCTACTAGCTGAAACTTCGACAGGATTTCAACAAGTATACTAGGTCCTGCACTGCCTACGCTATTTCCAAACTGACCACTACGAAACAAGGCCTTTACACCCCTCTTCAAACTCCTGACAGGCCACGAAAATCCATCTCAATGGACTACATGTTGATCCTTTCATCCACCAAGAGGGGAAATGACTATGTTTTTGTGGTTGTTGATCGCTTTTCCAAGATGGTGATCCTAGCCTCCTGCAAGAAGAGAATCACAATAGAGGCCAATACCAAGCTCTTCTTTGAATGGGGTAAATTTTGGAATCCCCAAAACCATTTTCTCATATCGGGATAGTCAGTTCCTCAACACATTCTGGTTGAGCCTCTGGTCACTGATGGACACCAAAATCACCAAATCCACTTCCTTCCACCTAAGACAAATGGCCAAAATGAGGTCTCCAATCGGATGATCGTGCATATCCTGCACATGTACAATTCCAATCACCCCTGCACATGGTATGAGAGCCTTCCCTATGTTCATCATAGCTACAATCGAGCTCTACATAGCTCAATTGACCACAACCCCTTTCACGTGGGGTTGTGATTCCAATCATTGGGTCCCATAGATGTTGCACTACCACTTGTGACCACCCTTGCCGAGTCACCCCTTACTACAAATAAAGTTGACAAAGCCACCCATTTCATTGAGTGGATCCAACACATATCCCAATAGGTTTAGGATATTTTACAAAATTCCAATTCTAAGTACAAGCAGTGCCATGATTAACATCGGGTGCCACATAAGTTTGGTTGCACTTGCAGAAAGAATGGCTTACAAGGCCCCATTAAAAGATTCACCGACTCCATTATGGATACTACACCATCACCATGGTTGTGGGTGACAATGATTTTTAGGTCAACATTCCCCCTTTTACTGGACTGCACCCAGTGTTCAACATGGCTCTCATTTGGCCATATGTCCCACCATTATTGGACACCTCAGATATAGTAGAACAATTGACACCAATAGAGATAAACCCTGACTTCATGAAACATTCATCCAATGATCATATTGTGGAATCACAGGTCAAGGGAACTTGACAACAAAGGATCCAATTTTATCGATTTTTCAAAGCAGAGTAGCTCCTGCACTAAGGCAAGTGGCTCACCAGGGGCCAAATTGAGCAACAATTTCATCATCTAATGGGGGAACACAATGCAATGGATACCATTGCTTCCTAATGGGGGAGGATTGATCCATATGGATTTTGATGGCCTCCCACCTATTCCAACTTGTTCATTTTGGTAGTTTTCCAGTTTGGCAGTTGTTTTTCCTACTTTTCAAGTCCCTGACTTTCGAGGCCGTTTTGAGGCCCTAAACAACATTTTTAGGGCTCACCACAATTATACTATTAACAGAGTCAGATTCTGACAGAAACATGTGCATTCCTTGGATATACCTTTCCAATGAGTTATCATGCACATAAAATGGAGATCGTATGAAAAAGTTACGACCCCGAGAAGTTGATGTACTAACTTACCCCAACGGGGCCCACATGACTTTTGGTGCTTCATCTCCTAGGGTTAGGTTTTTGGATGTATATGGTTTTGGAATTCATGTTTATTGTAAAAGGGCCTTCAGATACTCATTGTGCTCATCTTATTGTGAATGAGAGTAGTTGTCACATCGCTTCTCAGAGATAAGCCAACACCATTCCAACAAGCTTGTTTTCCGCTGCAATTTACAGTTTCAACATATTTCCTTATTGAATAGAAGCTAGTTTTAATGTATCTCTATTATTCTATGTTAAGAATAATAATAATCTATATTCATTTCATTCTACTCATAAAATTCATATCATCCATCTTGTTCACATATAATAATTTTTCCTCTTCAGTAGAAGTATGGCGTAGGAGTTCTATGGTGATTTTCAACGAAGGAATATCACATTCGATCAATAGCATTGCTTCTATCCCATATACCAACTGGAAGGGTGTAAATACAGTTGTGGTTTTAATTGAAGTTCGATAGGCCCAAAGTGTGGAGAAGAGTTGAAAATGTTAATAGGTTTTGTTCACTCCCACCATGCGTTGAAGTATGGATCGATCCCTAGAATTTTTTCGTAGCTCAAGGTGAAGATGTCATGAAATTGTTTAAGCAAGGTGGTATAAGTTTCAACTTATTCAACAAAACAATTGGCACCTAGTTGTATGTTTTCCACAATACCTTCATTAATGGATATGTCGATAGTAATCGTGTGAGATATTTCTCAAATTCCCCTCGGAGATGGTATCCTGAGTGAGTATTGGATATTGGGGGGAGTCAACGATATCACTAGGAAATATAGAGGAAATGTCTTTCTCGATTTCATCCAAATTTTGAAGAAAATATGAACGATGGTGGTTGCCATCCCATAGTGCCTCCTCGATACTAAGAATTTTCATAATAGATTCATTTGATGGAAAAATATGTAGGATGTAATCAAAAGTAGAGGGTAGGGAATCCAACTAGGATGGTAATGAGTATGTAGTAGACTCCAACAGATGTTGATTTCCCAGTGAATGAGAGGTAGGATGAATAACATCGTATTCGGCCTCTACAAAACTAAGTGGCATAGTGTCACCTAGTGTATCAAATTATAAGGGACTAGGCATGATCCATGGATCAAATGATTCGAAGGATTGATGTGACATATTCAAAATCATATTGACCATTGCGATGTGTTTTGTAGTGGGAGAAAGAGGTGTAGGAAAGTTACCCATGAGCGAAGAGTATTTCAAGAGACCTACCCCAACACTTTCATAAGTAATTTTTGAGTCTCCCAGAAAATAAATATTTTTGTTCATTTGAGTGTGAGCATCGGGGGTGTAGTAATTTAACTGATTCATGGTCACAATTTTACCTTGATGAGGGAATTGGACGCATCGACATAAACACTTTTGCTTCCCGATTGAACGAATAAGGATTGTAATAATCCGTGAGGACAAAAACCTCTTCCATCAAATGCTCATAACATGGTGGGAGATTGATTAAGACCAGGTGATTTAAGGCATTTCCAACAATCCAAGGGCATGCCACATGTGGATTTCCCCTCATCCAAGATTGTGCAATGAATATTTTGATTATGGGCAATGACATCGATTTGGAAAGAAAGTTGGTGAGAGATTCGTGATTTAAAATAATCTAGGTTAAACATGATATTATTAGATGAATCAAGATCTATAGCTTCGATGGATGCCAAAAGATTCCTACGTTGGCTAGGGAAGTGTTGTAGAACTTCGAGAGATGACATAGAGCAAGGTTCTTGGGCCAAATCTTCAACAACGTTGGAGTTTTGAGTAGAACACAAATTAGGATTAAAGGTTTACTTTTGAATCGCACTCTTTGGTGAACGTAGAATAGAGTCAAATATTTGTGTATCAATATGGAGTGGTCTATATGGAGGAGTAACTATAGTGGATGGTGGATGGTGGATGGTGCAACCCGTGAATGTTGTTGTGGAAAACGATGTGTCAATATAGTGGGTTGAGAATTTCCTTAAAATTTTTATCAACTTCATCCCGATGAGGAAAATCTCGTGTGTAGTGATATTCACCAAAAATGAGCCATGAAAATTTTGGTTTGCGTTGGGGTTGCTTCTCAGTAGCAGGTGGTTGTGTTTGTGTTTTTTCATTTTAGATTTAATTATTATTTTTCTTAGGTTTATTCTTAGTTTTATTACCCCCCCCCCCTTGACTGTTGCGGAGAAGAAAATTGAACTGCATTCACCTCAGATACTTGAGTTGGGGTGGATCTTGATGATATTAAAGTCAATCTAGTAGTGTGGGTAGTTACTGAATGATTTGTTGTGTTGGTCAACTGTGAATTGGACTGGGTTTTGACAGAATCGATAACCCCATCCACATGTTCGGTGGAGGATGATTTTGATGGGTCGATTGATGGATGGGGAGAATTTGGAATCAATTCATACAAAGTATCAGATTGGGAATGAACCAAGTCCAGATAATACACATGAGCAATGGAATCTTCTTCTATAACGACACCACCCATGGCTACGTCATGAGAAATAGGAGGTAAAAGAGATTTGGTGAACCATTCAGCGAGTAATTGGTTGGGAATGGTTGTGTTGATCAATCGTCTGCATCATCTTTGTTCATGAATATGATTAGAAATATGTATAGATTTGGTCGGACGAAGGGAGGTAAAAAAATTTGTGTCAGTTTCATAGTAGATAGGTAATTGGAAATGAGTGAGAAAATCCATGGAAAGTGAATTAAAATCTTCAAAAGTTATACGTTGTAACTCAATGTACCATTTAACCACTGAACCCGTAAGTGTACATTGGAAAATACGTAACCGGATAGAATCATCCATTAGTGAACTTGATGAAAACCATATATGAAAGGTCATAAAGTGGTTATTAGGGTCTTCACCAAATTTGCTGTCAAATTTTGGAATATCGGAAGGCAATTTGGCAGGAATAACTAGCCAAAAAAGGGAGTGTAATATGGGATCATTGGTTATTCTTGACAGATCTGGTAGATCTAGAGTGGCTAAGAATGATAGCTATCGATTGACTTGAGGATGATATTGGTGTGTCATAGGAACACTAGTAGGACCGTAAATGGGTTGTGGTGGATAGTTGTAGCCAACAGGTCCTCCCACATGTTGTTGATGTTGACCAACAAAAGTAGGATTCATTTGTTGAGGAATTTCTATAAAAGGAGAGGGAAAACCCATTTTTCCCTAGGGAGGATAACCAATGTAACCTATATGAGGATAGTTCGCTTGATTAATTTGATGTGGATAACTATTTTTCCCTTGAGGAGGGTAACTAGGTTGAACTTGAGGAGGGTAAGGAATTTTCCCTTGGGGAGGAAATGATGGTTGGCCTTGAGGACCCCAAGTGGGATTTAGAACTCATGGGAAGGGTTGTCCAAAATGTAATCCAGAAGGATTGGGATTTAGGATTCCTCCTTGTAGATTAGGTTTTTATGCCCCTCCCTGATGTGGTTGATAGAACAAGCCTCCCTGGGGTGGTCCCTAAGATTGTGGGGGGTTACCAGTGAATGAGGGTTGAAATTTCCCCTCTTCCATTGGTTGGGTAGCAATTGGGATTTGACCAGTGAAAGGGGGATTCCCCCCAGTCGAAATTTGTGTGTTGAAGGATGGTTTCCCCCCAGTAGGGATTTGTCCACTTAATGGGGGTTGCCCCCTAGTAGGGATTTGTCCCATAGTTGGGTTTTGTTGTGTAGCAAGGTTTTTCATCCTTTGATGTGAAGGTGTCCCAATAGGGTTTCGTGGAATATACAAAGTTGTGGATTGAAAAGGGATGGTAGGTGTAACCTCCAGGTTACTTTCCAAATGACTGGGTAAAATGACTCCTATTTCACTTTGAACTTTCCCTAATGTGGTAGAAATATTGATTGTTGTTTTGACATGACGATCGATGGGCTGACCTAACATTCTTGCATCTGCACTGTATCCCAACTATGCTTAAACGAAAGTTGGATTTACTCTCCCTATCACAAGATTTTGTGTTTGTCTTGAATGATTTGGAGAGTTATTCTCATAGCATATTCCAAAGCTCTAGTCCTGCTCTATTGTTGGTGTAAAGATCCAAAAAATAAAATTTTCTATTTTGATTTTAATTAGCATTCATTTTCATGGTTGTTCGTTACACAAGGGTGAATGATAGTGAAATTGATGATGTTCTAGAATCAACTCCTAAAAAAGTAAAAAGAATGATATGCAAACTTTATTTTCAATGAACTTCTAGCTACGGGAAGGAGAAGAGTTTATTTTCTTTTCTCATTAACAAAACTCAAGAATGAAATTTTTTATAATATTCTATTATCAACAAGAATTCAAACAATTTCCAAATTACAAATAAGACCTTTCCAATATCCAAAACCAATTCATATACATATTTGTTTGTTTGATTGAAAATGTAAATTAAAACGTTCTTCTAATGCTTCATGCTTTCACTAATAATGAAAAAGTTTCACTACTGTGATTTGAAAAAGAGGAAGCAAAAGTGCACAAACAAAGTCACTCTCAGCAGTAAACAAAAGACCGAAAGGAGAACAACTACCAAACTATTCACTCAAAGGAAAAACACTAAGAAACCAAAAGTCACACTTTACAATCTTCCATAATTTAGTAAGGGATCAAAGATAAGGAAAAAAATAATATGATCAATGACCTTCCTTATGAAAACCTCCAATCAATCAAATAATTGAGAAGAGCAACAAAAAAAGAAACCTAGTTTGAAAGAGAACGGTTGATTTTTGAAATAAGGAAAGACAACACAAACTCAAAAAGGAATAAAAGAATGAAAGGTAGAAAGTTTGAGTCAAACAGAGGACAATATATAAAAGAATAGGATCTGAGTCAAAGAAAAAGATCCAAGGACTATGCCCAACAAGTAAGAAAGTTTGCAATTTTTCAAAGGAAGAAAAATCGGTGCTTTGGTAACCAAAGCATCAGTACACTACAACACTCCCTGATAGACTCTGGGGGAGCACTGATCGAGCAACCAGTGCACTGAATTAAACTATAGAGGGGCGCTAGTCTTGAGAAATTTTTTAGAAAAAATTAAAAATCTCAGTAACTCATGGAAATTCAGTAAGAGGCTCTGTGAGACAACTTAGCAAAGACATAAATATGTAAGGACATATTAAATCAACAAATGGGATCTAAGGATAGAAAAAATCCACGATCGAA